>JAQGAK010001680.1:0-28109 GCA_034696945.1 Lipothrix lubbocki | reverse complement strand
TGCTACTTGAACAACGTCATCGTGTGTCGATCGCGACGCCATTAATCGAGACAACCTTACTATTATATTATCCTTGACATACTTTAAGTATTTAACTACAACACTTATAAGGGAGATTTAGCTATAAGTTTCATATATATGAGAAAGCTATCGCTGCACTTTTACAATATGAGCATACAGATAGTTTCCTATAAGTGGAGGTTGTAGTGATACTCCCAGTATATGATAGAAAGATAACTGCACTTACATCTCAGGGTGAAAATGTGAGGGATGAAGAACATAATTCCCTGTGTGCATACATAGAGTTACAAGAAAGTAAAAAAAAAAGCTAGCGCCTTTGATTGGGATGATGAGGAATTGGGCAGTTGACTTATTGACGTTTAGGGAGTTAGTATTGGAGGTATGGATGTCAGAGAGGTTTTATGGGGCGAGGAGTAGGGTAATATTTGTAGGAGACCCCCCATCCAGTTTTCACACCTGTTATTCACACACAAGCCGAATCTTTGTGAAGCCCTAAAACTTGTTTTTCTAAAAAACCTTTCAAATTAACTTGATCATATTCTCGTTTTTGTCTGATCCCTCATTCTGCTTAATTTTTTAACTTGAGCTCTCTGACGCATACCTCCTTCAACTCTCCAATAAAAGATGATGTACTTGAGCGGACCTGAGTACAGAGCAAAACTGTTCCTTCTCCTTAGGGCCAGCACCTCTACGGATATCCCTGGAGAATGATACACGTTATTTTCAGTCATAATAATAATAATATTATTATTATCAAGTGACCATTAGTAGGAAGGAGAGGACCATGAGAGGGAGACACTTGGGGAGGAAGAATAGGTTTTGCAAAGGGGAAAAGGGACGTCGAAGTTATTTCGACATTCATTGCACTCCGGAGTCAAACAAAACTGGTGAGAAGAGCGTTCCAGTCCCATTATATCATTCAAGCTCTCCTATATACGTGAAGTGCTTGAGCAGTGTTGAGTGTATTAGGAAAGGCATGTACATGTGCAGGAGTTGAGACAAGACTAAGCAAACGAATTGAGAGTTTAGTGAAGAACAAGCCAGCACAGCACCCGAGAATTGTTTGCCGGCGTACATGAAAGGAGAGAGCGGCTTGCTTGAGTATAATCAATTGAGAAAAAAATGGGGGTGCGCGTGAAATGGGAGTTAGATGTTCACTTTAATACAGCGCTCTTTAATTTCCTCACCGAGCTGAAAAGGATGCTTCTTTCCCCGAGGGCAAAACCTGCTTCACAAACCTATAGTCTTCTCCGATGCACCGTGCACTATACAGGTAGAAAGCCTTGGTATAGTTTAAAAGCCCTATCTCGTTGTAGTATATACTCAGGCAGGCAGAGAAGAACTCAGTCTTATCTATTACAACCACCGATAGAGATATACACGGGAACAGAACATCAAAAGTCATCTCGCAGCATGTTCTGCATTGAAAAATAACCCAAATCACCTTCTTCCATGGTTAAACACCTTATCCAACCACTCACAACACTATACAACTTCCAGTTGACATCATCTTTTCACTTTTCTTTTTCTTCCCCTTTCAACCAGTCAATCATTAGATCAACTCGAGAAAATCAAAAAACATGCAACTCCACAATCTCTCTGACATGCCGCTTTATCGTACCAATTTTTTAGGATTAATTTCTCCCAATGTTATAAAACAATTCTGATAATATTTTTATATTGTATAAATAATAATATCTGTAATTTATTAAAAATAAAAAAAACTTGTAAATTTAATGTTAAAAATTAAGCAGAATTAAACTTATAAGATATTAAAATAAAATGAGTAATATTCTGGTTTCATATACAAAAATCATAATAAATGTACTGTTCTGTTACCAATTTTTTGGTAAAAATTTAGGTAATATTACGTTATGTAATTAGTGACATTTATTATTATTTTATTAGTGACATTTCTAAATAATTTTGCGTGTAATAAAATTCAAGAATTTTGTAAAAATATTTAAATTATTTTGGTTGATTGGTTTGCTAATGATAAAAAAACTGGCTGTCTTGCCTAAGTGAAGTATTATCGAAAGAAGGCTGGGAACTCACCTGAAGCTATTTAGGCTTGTTAACTGTTAAGCAAATGTATGTATATAGCTCCAAGTAGACATATAGAAATATTTGGTATTATTTGCTTGGTAAGTAAATACGATCACAAAGAGAAGCCGTTCTGGTGAATAATTTTAACATACGAAGGCCTATAAATTAAATGCAAACAAATGTTAACTCTTAATAATGTGCAACGTTAACGTTTTTCCCCTGTAAATAATTTACGGAGAATGAATGCATTTTGAAGCAGTGTCGTAATCTCCCTTGACCAACAAGGTAGTTTTGCCGCCTTGAACCAGAAGCATTATATGAGGAAGACGGAGGGTGAGGAATAATAATAGGACAGTACAGCTTTTGTGCTATAAAGTATAAGCGAAATGAATGGGAATATGAATGCCATAAAATATTTGAGCTACAGAATGCCAAGTACTTTAAGAGTACCGAATTAATATGAAGAAAGCATTCTCAGTACACCTACACTTCCATTCCTTAAGTGTTTGGAAGTAATAAAATTTACATGTCTATTGCATATATATCGCAAGTGCTGACTCAGTTTCAAAGAAGGAAGTCTGATTCGTTCATTCAACGTGTAGTATGATATGTGAAGCCCTGAAACACCTTCCGTCCTTGAATTAGATGCAGTTTGTCCGAACAATTATTATTGTTTTAAATTATGCGTCAGGAAATCCTTGTATTTCACCATTTGCATTCACAAGTCTCCGATTTACAACGATTACAAACCAACTATTGCTTGGAATTCCATGTGAAGTACGAATAACATTTTTACAACAAGAACATATGTAAGTCATAACAATCAGCTTCATTTTGAATCGAACGTACTGTTAATAAATTTACAAACATTTGAAATGAAATTTTATAAATAATTTTATAAATTTATAAGTTTTGAATTAAACTATATTTATATAATTTAAATTAGTTAAGTTTAGATGTAAATTCAGTAAACCTACCAGAAATTAATGTGGACAAAATCAGTCAAATATTGATTTACATACAAATTATAGTATTATTTTACGGGGCTTGCTAATTTCAAAACCTTAAAATGAGGATTTATTGCTGTTTAATGCAGTCTCAAAAATTACATGGAACCGGAATTTGTAGAAGGGCAATTAGTACAAAAAAATAAATGATGGAACATGACAAGGATGTGAAGAATGGATGAGTATAGTTGGCCAGAGTGGGAGTCCAAGTATAAAGAAAACGGAATGACCACTTAAGAACTTCGGTGCATTCCTGCTCTCCTCACTTTTTTGCCCTTTTCACGGCAGAATAAGTGCATTTACGTAACATCCAATAAAGTTCTAACTTGCTCTTGTAACTAACAATAAGCGGGCCTATAAGTAATGCTGAGAAGCTACTAGCCATATAGACGTGTTGGAGCATTTCCAGAAGTGTTATGATCTATGGTGCCGACCAAATAAGCTTCCATATAGGATAAATATTCAGTCCGCACGAGTCCGTCTCTCTCCTTTTAAACACTTTTTAACAAATATGATGCTACCTTCTTGACTTTTATATTCTTGCGCCGGAGCATTTTCCTGTGTATGAACATACACACTCATATATTGTTCTTCGCAGACACAATTGAGCTCAAGTAGTCGCCGGACTTGGAAGTCGGCTCGGTCTTATCTGAATGGTAACCCGTGCATGTCATGTTCACTATGCGACTCTATAACTCCTCTTCCTCATCACTTGTCGGGCTTGGAATTCCTCACTGGAATTCAACGCTAATTGTACCCACCATCCATTTCTATTTCCTGCATTCTCATTCCATCACCATTTGTTTCTTGAATTAGATCGTGCCGTCATATTTTCTCCTTCTAATTGACTCCCTGTTTAGATGCTGAGTATACAATGCCTGCAGTGAAGAATCATTGTACGTATGACGAGAGTAATTACTGCTAATAGCTGAAATTCCTTGCAAAATAATTCCAGCACTAACATAAATTCGCAGGTGACGTTTTTGAATCATTTAATAATTACATTAAGATTTGCAACGTTATTTCTACCTTCTCCTATTGCTGGATAAATTTATGGTTGGAGCAATGGAGTGCACGTCAGTCGGGAAAAATGTGGCGACAACAGCGTACAATTTTAATTCTTGTTCTGCCCTGACACTTCTTTATTAGCTGCATCACTTGAATGGCGAAGAAATCTTTTAGAATGGTCGGGAGGACAACAAAGAGTCAAGGCGTGAATGATCATTTAAAGTGTAACGAGGCTGTCGCATGGGCCGTGTTTAGCTGATAGAGAACATGATTTTCGTTGTATACCAGCACACACATGATTATCATTGTAACATGACTATAGGACGTACGTGATTATCACTGTAACTACAGGACACACATGAGTTTTATGGTGAGTATACATGAATTTTATTGTATCTAAAGGACATACCACATGAACTTCATTGGAACTAAAGGACATAACACATGAACTTCATTGTTACTAAACGGCATACATGAAATCCATTGTAACTTGTCCGCAATACATATGTTTTTATCTACATATAGATGAACTTCAGGTCTACATACATACATGTTATACCTCGTTGGTACAATCTGAGCTGCAAATGTTTGAAAATAATTCAAGCATTTAGTGAAACTGTGTCCAACCTCCTCTGAGATGGTTGAACTTGACTTGTCTATTTTGACGTGTCGTTGGTAAAAATAATTACGTATTTCACAATCCTCGCCATTGGTGATTCTATATACTTTCAGCATCACAAAAGGTACTTAACATGATTTAAAAAAGCTCATGAGAAGCGCTTGGTTTGCCGGAAAATGATGAGTTTTGGGACGGTGCTAAATTAGCCTGGCGTACTGACTGTTGCAGCGTATCGAATATGTGTATATATGAATAATAGTTATCAAGATGGAAGATACATGGAGGGAAGAGACAAGAGACAAGCGATGAAAGGCTTTTTTCTGCTACAGTGTGGTTTGACAGCGATTTCCGATCTGATCTCTTTAGTATTGATTCGATATTTTTTCCACCTTCTTATGTGTTTGTGTGTATATGTTCCGATGAGAGTGTAGTTGCTGAGAGTGAAGCATCTTCTTGAGACCTGGCTAGATAGGAAGAAGAAGAAGAAGAGGCGGGCGGTATCTGCAGCTAAAATGGTGAAAAAAGAGAGCCATCAATGCGTGATTACACTTCTAACAACAATTCGCACCTCAGCTCTTTGAGAAATGCCGACAAACCACCCCCTAAACACACCTGTTCTTCCACTAACTCCCCTCACTCAATCTATCCGTCTACATAATCTTTCCAAGTCCATCGTACTGGCTTACATACAGCTCTGGTGGACACACGCATTCTAAAATACCATAGCTCTTAACCTAGGCTGCCTTCTTCAGGAACGTTTACCCACATATTGAGCCGCTATTAGGTACTTACGGGTATTTATTGTATATTCCTATATCCATTCGTAGTCTATATACCCACACACACGGTTTTCTATATACTATAACTGCATATGGGCTTGCCAGTTGTACCACATATAATCGGTCAATACATTGGATTCGTTTGGTATACATGCATTTTTGGCTTATATATGTGCCGTAATAAGACTTGGCATATACAACAGTGCCAACAGTTTACGATGGTGCTATTTTATATAGCCGTAAATATGTAGACGTCTGCTGTCTACACTTATTGTGACTCACTACTTCATTTTGAAACGATTTAATGGCTCACAATCCGCTGCTGATTGCACACCATCATTCTCTTCTTCTCACACTTGCAAACTACCACCTCAATCTTACGTAAGAGTCTCAATTGAAATAAATCAAAGACTGACAACCTACCCGCAACTAAGGTAATAAGGTTACACATACCGCTCGTAATAATGACTTAACGTACAGCCAATATATTATCCTAACTGGTATTCACCATTTACTCTATATACGTTTGAGTAAAGTTGATACCTATATAAGTTGTCGATACTTAAGTTACTTGAGAGTATGGTGTTGGTTGATACTTGAGTTAGCTAATACACTATCAAGGTAAGAGAACCTCAAGTCAATAGGCTGTATCATTATTTTCTATTTATTACACCTTGGTATTTCATTCCGTGACATAAAACCAAATGCACGGAATAAAGGAAACAAGGGGGTAGTAGCACGACATGGTTACCGGAATTGGAGACAAGAATAGAAATAATAGGTACAAAATCCAGAGATTTGATGAATACAATTGGTATAAGCTCCGGTGTGAGAAGTAGGATCTCAAGTGATTAAGCATCTATTTTAAAAGATTGAAAAACATTTAATTAAACCCAGCTTGGACGGAATCAGACAAAGAATTGAAAAACACAGTGAGGAGTCGCAACCAATTGAACCTGTCAACCATCTGTTTATCGTTTGTTTTCCTTCCTACAACATTTTTCTCACATGCTCATCGTCATCTTTTCCCTTTTACTTACACTCTGACCTGCTCCTCGAGGACTCTTCCACACTCCTCCTCATCACCATATTACACTTGTATACAAGAGTGTTTTACAATAAGTAGTGGATAACAACTATTCACTACCTCTCAAACGACAATGGAAATGGTTGCTCACATTACAATGACATGGATGTAACAATGATACCTGTGAGCGCGGTGACACTTTATCAGCTACACACAACAAAAAGGTGTAATCACATCCAGAGTATTAGCTCTCGCTCTTCACATCAACATTTTATTGTATAGCCGTATAACCTTGACGCGTACCGTGTACGTGAAGGTACTTTTTGAAGTGTTCATTTTTACGCAGCTAATATACTTACATATGAACTCCAGATCTGTCTCAAAAAGACAAGTCTCAATAGTATACCTGATCTATTACCCCTTCTGGGAAAAGTACAACTTCCCACCAAAATTCCTTGGATTCTTAACCCTAATTTAGCTATTTGTTCTACATATCGAAGGAATGTTAACATTATGGTCTGGACCAATTACGCATACCTCAATCTTTTCCAAGGCGAAGTATAAATACTTGTCAACTCTTTCGTTTGAAACTGTGGAAATATTTTAAAACACTTGAGTCTGAAATCATGTAAATTCATGGACATAAAGGTTGGAAACTATGGGATTATGATTGCCGTAGTGTTAGAACGAGTGTAATTATGTATGATTTTAATAGAGACCGCAACTGAGTGAGTATCGAAAAGCTTTCAAGATAATGTGTGGATGAGGTCGGAAAGACATAATCTGATTTAATTTGAGGCTTAGTTGTGCAGAAGTCATTTGGAGTTGGTTGGATGAGTCTAGGGATGAATGACAGTAAATACAGGACGCTGGTTTTCTGACCAATTCTTTGACGAAAGCTGGGTTTCTTCTACGCGGATAGGTACAGATATACCTATATTCTGTCCAAAGTAAACTCTGAGCAAGTGAGAACCAACGACGGCATTCATCACGGTGGATGATTGAAGGAAAAGAGCTTCGGATGGTTTGATTCTCTGCCATGATAATATACTGCGCTGAAATGAATGAGGGCTATTGCACATACATCATCTCTGCTTACTCCTCTCCCAGTAGTAATGCTTACTTAGGCAGTCAAGGATGCGTACCGTGCAAAAAATCTCTCTGCTGTTTTAATTTTACTCCATGTACTTTAGGAAGAAGCGGATAGGTAAATTATGTCTGGGAGTTAAAATGTAAGAGATATTTTCAACTTCTTGTCTCGGGTGTGCGTGTATTTGTGAGTCCATGAGCTTGATCAGCAACAGACTTTAGGTTCTTGCCTTGACTGACTTTGATTCTACCCTGCGTTCAGCATTCAACAATATCTATTCCATATTCAGATACATACAGGAGAGTATATTACGTCTTCAGCATCATAACATCATATGTTCAGTATTATATGATCCACCCTATTTACAACATTACATCCAGAATTTTAAAGCATCTTGAATATTGTATCAGTGAACAACGAATGTAAGTGCATATACATATACTATAGACTCCTTGTCAGAACAAGTCAACAGTCTGAACTCGTAGTTTGCAGTTTTCTCACACGTTTACCTACACAGAACATCAATCCAAGTTAGGACGAAACTTTGCTACATACGGGAAGCAAGATGCAAGGAGATCTCACAGGCGGAGGAGATTTACAGTGGAAGTGGCCTATTAAGGAGACTTGCTGACATGAACAATATATCATCCTAATGTCTCTTGACATGACTCACTTAGTAAGGGAGCATTGAGGCGAGGCAAGTAGCATAAGTATGAGCATACAACGTAGATGTTAAATTTGAGCTTATGCAATCTAATTTGATGAGCAGAGTCAAGTCCACATTTAGCTATAGTGTCTAGAGCTGTGACAACAAGTCTGCAATGCAGGTTTTAGTAACTTTACTGATGCAAGCTCGCTTTCAATAGCAAAGAGTTGTTGCTTGTCGGCACGGATATCCATACCATGTAGATACCGTATTAGCATATGTACGTATTCATATATACAGTAGACCCATGAAAGCTGAAAGACACTTTGAAAATCAGTCTAGTGTGGAGGTGGAGAGAAGTCGAGTCAACATACCGAAAGATCTTTAGGAGGAGACACAAGTCAAGCTACAGCCAAAATCTGTTAGGGTCAATGCACATATAACATATATGAGCGTATTAAAAGATAACTAGCTGGATCTTGTAAGCTGGGAGTATATCTTACTAATACCGCATTGAAGTACAAGTTTACTCAAAACCTAACTAACAACTTCTATCAGGTACCCGTAAACGTTCAATAATTTCCACAGAGTCACATTTTATCCTGTCGATGATACGTATCCAACAAATGTAACGCTGTTTTGTGCACACGCCAAACCTGCACATGTAAGCGCGCAGATATCTTTAGCTCCTTTTATTCCTTGTTTTCTTGACAGGATGCCTTGTTCTTGATTACCACAAAATAACCAAATTCTTTACATTTTTGGCAGTGTTTCTCTATCTACTATCTACTACTACAAGCTATTCAGTTTCCACCATAACGAACCCGTCAATGCTCTTTAAATTAATATTTTTTATTTAAACAAGACCCCTTAAATTCACATTTAAAATTGTGATTTAAATCCCTCTAATCCGAAAAAATGTGGGGACAAATAAATTAAAACCTGGATATTTTACCTCTTCATTACACACACGATTAAAATGCAAATTTGTTAAATATATAAACATATAATTATGTTCTCCGCATAACACGCTGCAAACTTGATAAAACATAGGGAGTATGTACATAATGCTGAAGGCCAAAAAATGTGGACACTGCATGAAAAAATGAACCGGATTTAGGTAGTATTTACCTACAAAAGGACATGAAGTGACTATAATTTGAGGATACACATGTCAATGTTTACAGAGTTGACAGGAATATCTCCATTTGCGGTGGTTGTCATTTCTAGAATTACTGTAACACATACGAATCATTGGTACGAGCTACAAAAAAGAGCTCACATGGCGAGGAGTCCTAACGGAGTCGGTATGTTTAGAGAGATGAGAAGTCGTTGGAGAAAATGAGAGGGCAAACGTGTAAGAATTAGACTAATCATAATGAATATGATGAAAGGCCCGTACATGGTAGGTGTCTTAGTGTGGGTATTACATGTGGTCTGAGATAGTGGGAATATCACGCCAGCCCGTGATACACACATGGGTATACAACAGTCCGGAATTCTATTACGATCACACGTTATACCATTTAAATAGTGAGTGTTTACCTGTATGTGTATCTAGCACTTGTGGCTCACTCATAGTTTGAACGGTAAGTGTATCTATAAGCGGGAATAAAGTGAAGCTGTGAGCATGCAAGCTCAGCTAGTAAAAAAGATAAAAGAAGAGAGTAAAGTGATACAAAAAAGATCACAAATTTTTCAAAGACGGTTAAATTTTTAATGCATAAAATGTATATATCGGCTTTCCTTTGTGCAGGGGAAATGATTAGAGGTAATTACAGGGAAAAGCTAGCCGACTCCGAGCTTCTGAAGCCGCGTCACACATGGAAAAAGGGCTCAAATACCAGTTTTTTCCAAGCATCCCTAGCCAACTTATACAACTCTATGAGGGCCACACACCAATCCTCCTCTGAGAAGCATGCACATATACACTGCTGCTGCATGGAGTACTTGAAAAAACCTGAAATCTTCTTTCTAAGCCCCCATCAAATACTACACTTTAATGTACGACGGTTCAATCTTGTCTGACTTGAGGAGTATGAATCTGAAGGTAAACATGCATAAAAATGCAAGGAATACTCATCTCTTACCATGATTATACTGTTAATCTTAAAGACTTGTGTGTGTGTGTACTTGCACTCCTTCAAATGAATAGGGTTTCGTCTTGAAATCGTTCAAATGGACAGGCGATTACGTGTACATGGACTCCAGTTCCAGCATTAAGTTCAGGGCAACAGTAACATTGGATTTATAGGACAAGAGTAACTATAGGGTCCAGTACAGCAGTAAGTATAGTAATCTATAGCAACTAATAATATGCACAGATGGGATGAACAAGACTGAAATTTGCGTCAAAAAATATTATGCAAAGGGGCCCGCCCCAACCAAATATACATATCATTATCTCCATTTTCTGCCAAATACTCATTACTTACACCTATATGAGTTAATTTATCTGAAACATGCACAAGAAGTATTGCTACTAATCCGTGAAATCTCTTCAGGTCTAGTAGTTGTCTACACATTTATGTACTATATAAACTATAGCACATGGTGTTAACTAGCTTGGATATAATGTACTGCTATTTCTACATAATTTTAAATGTGTTATTATTTCTATACGCACTTTAACATGTACTTGTACACAGTTAAAATGAAGCCCATTCATTCCACATTCTCTTCAGACTTTCCTCTCGTTTTTCCCTCTTCTTTATGAGACGAATAAGTGGAACCTAGTAGTTACATAGATATATAAGCTAAATAGCTGAGCGCTGTCAAGACATTTCCATGGACTACATTTATGCCGTACCTTGATTCTCACGGGGAGGATCTTTAAAAACGAGACCTAGATTTCCTAAATTAAGTATTGATTGGAGTCGGAGGAGGATGAGCCACAGCTCAAGATACTTTGAAGACTTTATACTTTAAGCAATAAAGAGATAATGCCTCTGGCATGTTTTTCCATACAAGTAGTAAACTGGTCATGTACATACGGCTTCACTGTTACACTTTAGGTGTGTGTAAGCGCCAGAAAAACAAACATAATACTCAAGTGTGTATATATACATGTGGTTTCAACTGAATTGGCTCTTATTCTCCTTGTCTTTACTCTCCTTGCTCTCCCTCGTATACTTCTTCTGGCTATAAAAAATTACTCGGCTCAAATGGTTCACATTTGTGATCACTTGTTGTTGTTCTTTATACTTGAGCTCACTGCTCTCTCTCTCTCACTGTTGCCATTACATAATAGATACAGAGCTTTGCCGCCGCCAAGGGAAGAAAAAATGCGACCAAATGCAGCACGCGTGGAGGGAACGCATTATCATGTTCATAAACTTGCTCATCTCCCTGCTATAAACATGCTGTGAAATTTATTAGCTGGATTTTATGGCATTTTAAAGCCTCAAGATCACTGTGTACATTTACTTTTACTGCGGCATTTAGCATGGAAGTAGCCTAATTTGTAGGTGTTTTCCTACCAAGATTTGTTACCTAGTGCTGACAATCATTGCAAAATCCCACCGTCTTCTTGGACTTGAATTGGCCTAATATAACAATTTATGGAAATCAAATCTTCAATTTTAGCATTTGAAGACACACACTTGACAAGCTAGGGACAGCAGTTTTGTACAAACAGATTTACTTAAAGAATGTTTAGTAAGATTGGAAATTGATGGAACTTCCACCGTAGGCTGCAAGTTTTAAGATAATTTGGCAAGAGATTGTTTACTTGAGTATAAAGAAGTCGATGACATAGTAAATTTTTAATTTCCAAATGGATCTATTAGGGGCCGTTGTATGAGAAGCCAGTTCTTAAAATTCCAGAATGCGTTATGAAGCTACCAAGAAATTGTAGGTGCCATGCACAGCGATTTAAACAGATCTGATGTCATAAATCTACTTAAAATGTTCCGGTGCAATATAAATCTGCTTTGTAGTACCAGTAGAGTTTTGGAAAACTCATTGTAATTGTTCCGATGTTATAAAACACTAACTAAAATGTGATGCGTAAATGAATGGAACGAGGGAGAGATGCAATAAAAGTGAGACAGGAGACCCGGGAGATGGATGGATAGATGACTGGGAAGACAAGTATAAAATGTAATGGTTCAGATGACTTCTTGAGGTGGTGCCAGGTGAGGTCATTGAGAAGAAAAAACCATTAGTTACTCAGAATGGAGGCAAGGCAAATTACAATGAATCATGATCATTTCATGTACTTAGGTGATTTCATGTAGTAAATATAGCTATGTATATTTATAATACTGGTGTACGAATACTACAAGATAACGAGTTTAAAAAATGGTTACACATAGATACACCTTGTGTATTTAAGCTGCCTACATGTAGATCATACGAATAAAAGTTCACAAGGTATATGGTATAAGGTCTATCTGTATTCAGAAGTTATAAGGTATATTCCTGCAAGTTCCTTGTGCATATGTAAACTCTGAACATAGTAAAGTAAGATCCAAATATGTACTGCAATGCAAGCCAACTCCACTATACTAGTTCCTGCTGAAGTGAACAATCTGAGGAGCGTCAGTGACTTGTAACATGTTCTATTAGTAAATGTCTCGATGGTACTCAAACTTGATACATCAACGCACTCGTTCCGACCCGCAACAGCAATAATAAGCTTCTTCAAGGAGTATAAATAAGGAAACAATGAATAGATGTTAATTTTCCCAGCGTTATACATTATTACATAGTCGGGTTGATGTCGTCCCACACACTCAAGTCAGTCAGTCACATTACGCGAGGGAACATTTGGGAGGATAAAAACCTTATGAAAACGTTATTACATCTAATTCATTTAATATTATGTGGCAGATGAGAATGAAAGAAACTTGTGTGTGGCTAAGAGTTGACGGGAGCAATAATAGCTGGGAGAGAGAGAGAGAGACTGTGGTAAGTAATGGCACTGTGATCTTAATAGAACCAATGTCTATACTGCGTGATGGAGCTTGTGAGTATATAGGAGAGACAGGGACTTACATAATGGAGAGATAGGAACTGTGGATAGACTAAGGCACACATTGGAGAGACAGAAACAAACAGTGAGTGGAGAAACATATACTCGGAGAGAGAAAAGTCGCATCTTTTCAAAGAAGCATTTTGTCTTGTGGAGAAGGAAATTGGTTTCGCTCGAACGAGTGTGCGACTTCTCGACAAGCCAACGAAAACATTTGCGGGACCCTTTTCCACATCATGTTAATCTATCCTTGTTAATTTATGTAAAGCTAACAACGAAATGCATTCTTTAATCTATATTTATGTCTTTGGAGTTTTCCTTAGCAAAGGAACCGTGTCTCCGCTAATCATGCCCGACCGTAAATTCCCTCAGTGAGAAAATGAAAAAAATGACAGTGTCCTTTTCGCAGTGGCGTCCGAATACATACATAGCTCCCATTACCTAGTGTCTACTTACACATTACACACACTCTCACAAAGGCCATTCATTCCATAAAACTCATTGAGCTCCACTCTGTAAACCAAACAGACTCCATCAACTCTCTCCGTCCTCACCATCCTCCAGTCTTCTACACCCATAAATACTCACATTCAGAATGGAAACGACAACACATTTTATCTATCTTGCTCGCTCACTTGACTCCCCAACTACTCATATCGCGCCGAGAAACTTTTCCTGAATTCCTGGCATCCACAACTTTTCAGCCATCTCGCCCGTATATCCGAACTACAGCCACCATCTAGAAATCATCATCTGCCATGATGTACATGTACCTTACGTCAGCAGCACATTCACTTTAGCTTACCGTATCATATATAGAGTAGCCTCCTTCTTTTTTCCTATAACATTATTACACACACACACTCTCTCTCTCTCCATGTTTTCTTATCACAGAATCCAGCCTATAATGGCAGAGACATACGTGCGCTTGCCATTTTTAGATTCAGACTTAGAGCACGGGAACAATTTAATGACACGTTTATATACGGGACATCGTAGTCATCTTCTTACATTCCATACTGATGACTATAATAATCTTTTGACGTCTTTTCCGAACACATTACATTGGATGGGATAATCCACATTTTTAGGATTTCATGTTCATTGACCAATTGCCCAAATATTTCCATTCCAGGAATCTCTGGTACTCATTTTGTAATATGTACGTATCCACGTGAATCATTTAATAAAGTGACACGTATCATCTGCCTAATGACCGAAATAAATATTTGTGTCACCTTTAGTTTCTGGCTATTGTCCCGATTATTATAGCCACGTGCGTAGGATCTACATTGTAGTGTACTTCCAATGTGCCACACCACTGGAGAAAAATTGATTACCAGTAGGTTTCAGATCTCTTTTTGATTACCGCAAGTCTTGAGCTTTATTACCGATTAGCAGACGTAAAGGATTCATTGTCCAACGTTTAGATTAAGACTCCGGATACGCTCCTAACCCTATAAATAAAGATGCCGGATACACTAACCATTAGGTTTATATGAACATCCGACAGTACAGAAACAAAGGGATGCTGAAAAAATTACACGAGATAAACGTGTGTGTATAGTCAAGAGGCGCATGCCATTCCAAGGAAGAGAACCGACGCTGGAGTTCTATGGTAAACCTAAATGAACCATTTGATAGCTGCAATCAGAAGACGAATGTATTTACCTTTCCACTGCCGTCATTTTCAGCTCAGTCAAAGTCATCACTAAAGTCGTCACACTCAATTTACTGAGTTGCAAAAACTTTGCAAGGTCTTTTTATTTTTCTTGTATGTACTGAAGCATTATACAACCGTAACCCACCGCATGACTATAGCATGCCACACGCTCCGTAAAGAACTTTTACCTTGCAGACAATTGCCAGACCAATATTTTTATTTTCAGCAAACGTACGCAAGCTTTTGTGAGCACATTATTCTACGCCATGAAGATGGCTATCTTATCCAAACCCTACACGTTTACTGCTTGGAAAAAATCTTTTCATCGGCTTAAATGTATTTTCTTGCGGGATGATTACATAGATTATACATCAATCACAGACGACATTAAGAGCAAGAGATGATTCGGTTTTTATGACCAAACAACCCGAAACCGCAAGTGTGCATGGTTCCACGTATGATAGAAGTTTTTTGCTGTGACATTCAACATTGTAACTATATAAAATATGTATTAAAAAGTGTCACTGAATTTTTACATGTATGTATGTTCCCATTGATTTTGTATGAAGCAATTGTTGACGAAAATTGATTTAAAATCAAAATCAAGATTACACATATGAAAACAAAAAAGTGGCGTTTTTGCATTGGAATATGCAAATAATGCAATAAATTATGCCGATAAAACCGGAAAACATTTAATAGTCACAATGGTAGTTTGATATTTTATTCATACAGAATTATACTCAACATACATAATATGCACATAATTAATTATACACGTAATAAGTACAGTTGGTATCCTAATCACATATACAAACAACGCTTACAAGAGTACGAACATTTACTTAACTCCAAGGGTCTTGGAAAATAACGATATATGGAGGCATATACACTGGTCACATTCCACTTTCACAGCACATGCATATGTATTATATATCTAGGACATATTTGTGAGTGCCAGGGTATTTGTTCAGGGCTTTACATCCGTGTAACTAACTACTAACTACTACTCCTATAGGTACTTCTATTCCTTGAGATGAGTTCGTTTCTTTTCTTTCTCAGAAAAAACATGTAAACATGTTATTGGCAAAGGTATGATTGCAAGCAATAAAATATAATTACATATATTTAGTATATTAATAATACCAAAACCCGAATTCTTACATTTTCTATTTCTTATTGGTCATATAATTGTATACTCATGTATATACTTAACGTTCACGACAAATCGTAGTTAATAATTCGTTCAATGCAATTACTACAATTTGATTGTTGAGGATAAGACAAAAAGAATATTTGAATAATTTTTGCATTACTAATCACTACACAGGAAACTCGTAGTTAGGCTAACAATTTGTAAAATGACAGAAATCAAACATATGATTGAGTGCAGTAATGGCATTTCAATGATATCAAATGTCAAGTAAAGGGTAATACAAGTTCCGTAGTATACACAGATGGGGTCTTGCATTTGGTTTGGTGAAGTGAAACCTAAACCATTTCAACCAACTCTAACGATGAGGTATCCGGTGAACAAATCAGTGAGGAGTGTATGTGCCAGAGGCGGAGTTATCACTTGAACACTCCCTACTGATTTTCGGCGAGAGAGGCCCTAAGCGTGGCTAGGTTCTCAGTGGATTTTTGACAACTTTGTCGTTTTGTTAAGTGATTACACGGTTGACTTCATTTGTGTGGTGGCGATCAGGATTATAAGCTTAACAGCTTTACTTGACAATTGGTTGTACTGAAATGTCCTGTTTTTGACAGTTCAGTCAAACGTATACTTAGATCATACATTTAATTTTCATTACTACATATGTTTTATTTTTTTTTATCCAAGATAACCAATATTTCCAATATATCAAAGATTTGATCTATTGAATTCTAACTTAACAGATTCGAAATGTATTCAATGTGTTTATTTCTTCAAAATTTAAATGTGAATTTTCTGACTTTCACCCGGAAGAGATTCACTTACATTTATTCCACAGCTTTTGCCTCACAACCAAACTGCTTTGCCCTTTTGGCTTTATTCAGAGAAATCTTTACACACATACGTACATACCTATACAAGTATGTGTGTGTATACTAAAGATACAACAAAGGACCTTCTATTTCCCCTTTCATGACAACTCACATAATATCCTACCATGTATTACATAACATTGAACGTACAGTGAACTTAACATTTAAAGTATTAAAACGAATTTGAATACCGTCCATGACCCTATCAACATGTACATCCAAGAAGATCCGATATAACTGTTTTGCACTTGACTCAAGTCAAGATCATTGACTCATATTTACTATAATTATTATAGATTTAACTTACATCAGTATACATTATTATACATATCTGCACTATACCTAGGACCTGCTTTGTGTAAAGGATATATACTTGTGGTACATCACACTTAATTAAATGAAACTTACGAGTGACTAATGGTCATGTAGCTGTACACTTTTTAAAACGAAATCGCATTCTTGCATTACATTAATAAACACAAATGATAAATTTTACAATTGCGTACAAAGTCGTATATCTTAAAAATTAATAACAGTCATCGTTACAGCTATAACAATGTTTTTTCTCCCTCTCACATATAAATAGAATTTATCGTCATCCAAACTTCCAACCAGCCACATATGTATGCATAAATCTACACATACGTATAAGTTCACAGACAGAAAATTATACATATTCTCCCAGCTACACGTTATTTACCATAAAAAGCTTAAATGAGTGAGATACAACTTAAAATATAGGACTTTTAATGAGTAAGTTATTACAAGGTCAGAACTGCATGTGTACTTCTTATCCTTTTTTAACATTCATTCGGTGAAACCTTTGCTCTTTAAGTACTAGACATCATTTGTGTGAGCAAATGTCATACCACTACCACCTCACTATCTTCGTATATGCGATAAAAGTATATATGTATTGTGATCACACTTACAAATACACATCATTCTTCACGGCACATGCATGCGCTATAGATATACTTGGGAAGTCTCGAAAAAGTTATATTTTTCCATCAGTGCATATATTTATATCTACATAGTATTATATAGGTACACGTATCTACTACAGACACAATCAGACAGACTCATCTTCACAAAAAAGTACCTTACCTCATTAACACTTATTATATACAATGGTATTTCATTAGAGGATTTTAATACTGATATCAAGTGTAAATCTAAATCTGTAATAAATTGTTATATTAATTCTAAGTAAAAATGAGATAAACGGTTAATTTGCACAGCAGCATTGCATTTGTTGCTCATCGAGTCACAAAATAAGAAACAGTTTATCGCTTGCTAAATTTACCAAACTACATGTAATAATTACTAAATGTACGAAAATGTCGTTTGCTACGAAAAGTGAGAAACTATTCCGTTCATTAAATTTATGGAACTCTTGCCGTTTGCTATAACCATGAGAAACTACGCCGTTTGCTATTTACCAACTCTACTGTATGGGACAAGAAACATGGTTTCAGGTAAATTCTTGCATTCCTTCAGGCTCGTATAATATTTGTTTGGAAAGCTATAAGCACTAAGAATACATATTGAATTTACAAACTTGGTTAGTTTCTCGCCAATTGGCTTGGAATAATTGACCTGTATGTAATAATTAAATACACGTAGGATGTTTCGCTTATTAGTGAAACTTGTTTTTATATACTAAACTAACACGATTAACCTACATAATTATATATATATAGTAATTAAAGCTTAAAAACACTTTGTAGGTTAGAGGACAATAAATAGATTTGTGGTTTTCTTAACCTTGAAGACTAAAGTCTTGTTTCTCATATATAAATAAAACTAAATTGCATGTAACGCATTACATTTGCAGGCCCCACAATAACAAATTGTAGCTCTCCACATGTGCAACTGATAATGGTAATGAGGAGTCAGGGAACACACAGGGAGTTCAAATATAAATAAATGATTGAAAGCTATAAAGCATCTTAAACTGTTTAATCTCCACGCTTCCAGTGCATCAAAATTTTGCAAGATTCATGCCAGGAAATAATTCCTCTCAATGTGTAGTTATATCCTTATTAGCTTACATGTTGGTAGAAAATAAATAGTGGAGATAAAATTTCTGTGTGAAACAAACCCAAACAATGTTATTTACCTACTTGCAAAAATACACATATCTAAAAATTAACTGTATACTCCTTGGGAATGAATAAAATACGAGTTCGAACCTAACTTGTGTACAACGAGCAAACTTCGAGATCTAACGACACGCCCTACTGGACGGATGTTATCAAGTATAAAATAATAAGTAACAGGAGTAAATCATAATGTCAGCATCACCAGCTGCCAGGATCGTTAGCGAAAAATAGGTGTTAAGCTAATTTGGTGTATGGCCTGAGGGTATAAAAAAATATGCAAGTGTGAGCTTGCAAGGAAGGTACTTATAAACAAATATACGTCACAATCACTACATATTCTGTACATACATGTTCAAGTGTTCGGGGTAACAGTGAGTAAAACTGAGGCTGAAATGATTGTAACACCTATTGTTAAAGAGCTATTCTACTGTACACCGTCATAAACACTGCAGGGGATTTCAACTTTTCTGTACATGTATTTGTGCATAGTCAAGTAGCATTTAATTTGATGACGAGAACGATATGAATTGCGATCAATGCTTGGTCGTTTGCTTCTCCTGATTTACGCTCCTTCCTTTTCGCTTTTAATTACCCTGTTGGTTTAATCGGAACAAGTTGACCAAATTTATAGCCTGCGTGGAGTATTTTGTAACAGGGAATGAGAATAAGAGTATGGACAAATATGTTAGTGTTGTCCCTTTTACTAGAAACCATGGAACTACGTGTATAAAGCTACTTACGCTCGGATAAACATACATGTGTGCTCAGGAGTTAAAATGGGAAATTATGATTATTTGAGGATGTCGTGTGCGAAAGCAGTAATATAATCAGAGTGTAGTACTTAAAACTTGTGTGTAAAAACCGGATGTACATTGCAACAGTTTCTTAACGATTTTCTCTGTTGCACATGGCGGCATATCTAACTAGACTGAGAGCACAGTATAGGCTAGGCGCTTTGAGGTATGTAAGTTGAGTATAGAGTGTGCCTATAGTAGTGAAGTATAGAAGGTATGGATTAGGTATGTAAGTAAGTTCGGAAAACAGCTATTAGCTATGTAATGAGTTGATTAGCTTGAAACGTACACTGTAAAAATGCTTACATAAGTTCTTAAGAAGTGTAGTAGGATACGAAAGCTTTAATGTAGTTAAAAGTACTCAATCGTTCCTGGCAAGACTTTTTGCTGTCAATTTTTTATTGCGTGTAACTTACGACTAAGCTGGTAATGAAAGTTAATAAATCTGCTACATCGTAACTTGACGTCGTTGGGTTAAGCGGTGGTGGAAAATTGCATACAAGTAACCATGGCACATGAGTACATGATGGATTGGCTGGGATGGTGAAGGAACTTCAATGCTACACGTATAAAGGGTATACCTCACCACACACATAATTGCCACTCTTATTTACTAACACGAAAACTTTGTAAATGTGCAAATCTGCATGTAGAAAATACGTGCATGTGGAGTAAAGGCCAATCTACACACAAAAGTTTGTCGGCAAAACACAAAGTTTGGTGGTGAATTTGCACACAAAGTTTGTTAGTGGAAATGCACATATGAAGTTTGAAAGCGACTCTGAACACGTATGTACATGTCGTTTTAAAACTGCATTTATACATAAAAATTGCATGTATAGTACTTATTTTCTCGTTAGATTGTGTGAAGCAGGATGTATTGGTTCAATGAAGGTCTTAAATAGGTACAGCTTAAGTATACGACTAATACCGAAGAAGAGTGGCTCTTTTTTACATTTATAATGCATGTTTAATTGTATGCATACATATGCTACTAATTTTTGGATTGAAATTATCCTGTACAATCTATAAGCTAGTTATAACCAGCCTATATTTACGACTTCAAATTCAATATATTTTCCTCTCAGCTATCCCTTGATGACAAATACTATACTCTGAATATAGACTACCATTCTATCCTATGTA
Organism: Lipothrix lubbocki; assembly: GCA_034696945.1. NCBI lineage: Eukaryota > Metazoa > Arthropoda > Collembola > Symphypleona > Sminthuridae > Lipothrix > Lipothrix lubbocki. The sequence continues at coordinate 7,158 of JAQGAK010001680.1, read as the reverse complement.
CTTAAAATTATCGGCCTAGTATAGTAAATCTCAAGTAAATAAATAAACTGTGCAATTGTAGACAATGAAAAACGACGTCAGTATAGACGATCTGCTTGAATTATTATGGTAAAGAATCATGTATAAACGTGTTACGTAAAAGAAAAGACTACTCGAAGCTAATGAGTTCCTTCAACTATTACTTAGGAAAAGCCGATCGGAAAAGACAATTAAAGAGAGGAGAGGATACACAAAAACTTGGTTTAATCCACGAGCAGTCAATGTAAGAATCTGGCCACGTTCTAGCTAATAGCATCAAAGGAATCGGCTCCTGTGGTTCGACTACATTTAACCTTCGGTACGGTTACACGATAGCAGAAGTTTAATGCCGGTGCATCAGTAAACATCTGTGGAGTTACCACCACACTGGCTAATCCATTCGATTACTCCATCACGCTCACTATCACCACATACATGTACTTACGATTCATATAAGCTACTACACGGGTACTGCAGGTACAACCATTTCGATGAAAATAGTTTCCCAAATTTATCATTACAGAGTCCCAACCAGAGTTACCTCTGTTAGCCCTAATACTTAAAATCGGACTTCAGTATCTTCATTTAACATAGAATAATTATTATAGTGACGAGATGAATACCTACTTCGTAATGATACCTTGAATTTACCCAAGGAAGATTTTATCCTTGAATTTCTATAATGATTTTGAATTTAGTTTTTACTGCGTGTACATACCTACATAGAATTTAAGGTTGATTTTACTAGTTACTTGAACTTCTGAGACTATTTTGGGTTCTTTACCATTATTATTGAACTACTTAATAAAATTTAAGTCATTACATCTCCATACGTGTTCCTCGATTCTCCTGACTCTCAGCTTGCACTTACATTATATAAGATATTTAGATAATAAGGTGGATTTGTATTACGGAAGCTACATCTTATCTTGCACTTGTGAAGGCGTTGAGATTCTGACGCGCGCACATGATTTTTTTAGATGAGATAAATATTACACATTCACATTTTGGTACTCTGGCCTGGCGTTCACTTCACCACCGAATTATATATTTTTTTCATTTTTTTTCTTCGAGATGAAGTCATACGGCTGCAGACATAGTGACAGTCTTCTGGCGTGCGCTCCATAAGAGTAGTAATTTGCAGATGTTTGGAGTAGTGTTGTTCTGTTGAGATGATGATGAGCATACAGAAACAATGATGGCTTCGGATAAAATCCGAGTGTGTGGAAAAGTAGACGACGGAGACTTGAATGACATTATAGAAGGGACTTGGCGTTGGCTGCGAAAACTGGTGATAATTACTGTAAAAGGTTTCTGATAGGAAGAGCACATTGGAGGAGAAGATAGGAAGCTGACGTATTTGTACGACTGAAGGAGGGAGCTCAGGCCTAATGGGTTGAAGGAGGGGATTCTGACGTGAGATTGATAGGCGAGTGGGACGACTGCGACGACGAGGCAGGGGAAGAGATGTGGAAGGAAGCAGCGGCTGCTGCTGAACTCATGTCCATCTGACTTGGAGTTCGTTTTTTAAGGAGGCCTAGGTCGTGGGCACTTTCCAGAAAAGATTTATGGGCTGATAGGAGTTTGACTGACTCTACATCTTTTTTTAGTTCTTCCATATCCCGCTTCAATTTCGCTCGTCTATTCTGAAACCATGTTATCACCTGTAAATTCACAAAATTACAGATATTATTGGTTCTTCTGTATCCCGCTTGGATTTCGCTCGTCTATTCTGAAACCAGGTTATCACCTACGAATTCACAAAATTACATATATTATTGGTTAATCCCTACAAGGAAACATGTCAAATTGTAGTCATTCGAGTGTATCACTCGTCACTTAATTAGTTCGTATTCTGCTCTAAGGTGACTTTAAGGTGTGTGAATACAAAAAATCACTTCCGCGATAGAACGAAATTCCGCTCACTAACATGCTGATGCTCTTCTAGACATATGTAGTGCCTGACTCGTGCAGCACGAGCCTCTACCCACAAGACGTCATTAATGATCTGCTAATGTACAAGTGTAAAAGGTAACTTGATCTCATTCAGCAGCCTCTCCAAACTAACTTAACATCAACGCCAAATTAATGAAAGCCATTTGGCTTTCAGCCTGTCAGTCAATTTGTACCAGCATGGTTGATTCCAATTATAAGCCTTTCTGTGTCGCCAGTTACGTAAATACATACTAAAACATTTCCCCTTCATCAGGTTTATTTTAGCCCACGATACGATTCATTAAGATACATGTTCCTGGCGACTTTTTGTACTATGCAAGAATTTCAAAACAGTACTATTTCAAAGTTTTAAAGTTGCCTAGACAGTCTACACAAGGAAGTTGTTATACAGAAATTATAGTAAGCTATAGAGTAAATTGTCGAAATTATTAGAAAATTAATATACCTGTGCATTTGTGAGACCTAGCTGCTGTGCAATATCATCTCGGTCGGCTGGCGACAAATATTTTTGGTATAGGAATCTTTTCTCTAGTTCAAATATTTGGTGATTGGTAAAAGCTGTGCGGGATTTTCTCTTCTTCTTTGGTGGTTGTCGGTTATTAAATAATTGATGAGCATTTCCTTGGCCTCCCATTTCTACAAAAAGTGCACCCAAAGAAAACAAATTAGATATATCACACATACGATTTATTCTTATATGTAGATATTACAACCCTATTCCATGCTTTTTATAAGAATGGACGAAGCACCATGAAGTCAATATAAAAAATGTTTTCAGGAAATAAATTTGGTTTCGTAAAATGATGAAATAAAGGAAAAACGGAAACATTGCGTACATTTTCCTCATTCATATCGTTAGACTATATAGCATACATATGCACTGCTAATGTTAGTATGACAAGTGTGTAGCAGCTCCAGAATTATGTATGTATATGAACAACTGCTGCTTTACAACGAGCAAGGGAAGATTAATGCCCAAATAGAGGAGAAAGGGGAAGGTAAAAAAGACGCCGGCAGGAAAACGTCTGTCCATTTATGACGAAGAGTGGCGTTATGAACATGGCTGAGTTCTGAAGCCTCATTTAAAAAACCTAACCCATATTATCTCAAAGACTAGGACATGTCTACACTTTCAGTGAGCGTAACTGCCCGTAAAGGTAGGAGTTACACTAGCACTTTTATCTGCACTGCTATTAGTCAACTATCTTTTGACATGCAGTCCCGTGTGCGTGTACGTCGTCCTTTCTGCCTGTCGTCCTCACTCTCAACGAGCTACCAGGACAAACCAACCGGGCTTTGTTGTTATAAATTAACCAAATCCTTTCTCACTTTAATTTTAAAATTCGCCGTCCATACTTAATTTGTTTCAAATTTTTATTCTAAATTCCATTTACGTTTCGCTCTTTAGAAGTGAACTCTTGTCGTTATCAAGTATGTACATACAATAATTGTTTAACGGCAGAGAATTTACTCCAAATAACATAAGGTTTTATTTTTATTCAGGTACAAGTTGCCTTCTTCAGGTTTATTGCCGTTCATAATTAGCTGTTAAAATTCTTTTAATACCAAATAATTAGATAATTTTCTGACGATTTTCTCATTTCTTTTTAAAATTCAGTACTCAATCTCACGACCATAGCCCAGCACTGAACTTTTTTATATTTTCTCCATCTCCTCATTTTTTAGAACCACAGCCGTAGTTCGTTAATTCATTAATTAAAAATTTAATACTGATTTATTCCTACGGAAAAAACCTGTTTTGTACCTGCAGTGACAACAATCAAGTAATCGCACGTCGCACAATGATGGCCTACTCAACATTCATAAAGGCACATAAGCTCACACGACGCACTCTCAAATGCATTTTATTACGAGGAGCAGAGACAATGGAAGTGCACGTGAAAGAAGCCACACTTGAGCGTACAAGATAATTCAGGATGTTGTTGACGGCTGGCTTGAAAGAAAGGCGCATATTATATCATTGTGTGTGTATTAAGTCTGAAAGGAAAAGTCAGTCAATGTGTCTATGTTATCGTTAGTAATTTCAGTTTACTTATTACTTATGTAGTTAGTAGGGATTAGAGCGACTGCGGTTAAAAATACAGTTTACAAATGGATATGGCCTATTGATATAGACCCATATGTTATACACTCATTCGGTACGGGCTCCATGCAAAAAGCACGTGTATATGTAAAAGACCAGCATCATATGTATAATTGATACAGAGTATATATGGTTGAGTTAAATAGGAAAGCCTGGAGGGTGTCCACATTCATTTCTGGTGACAGGTTGAAAAATCTCATCTATATAAACTAGACGAGACGCCATAATAATTCGATTAAGGAGAACCTGAATGCAGTATAACTATTGATTTGTGTCAAGTACATGTCAAACCTTGTCACACACCATAGAAATGGATCGCCTTTTCCAACCGATTTAGATATCAAGATATTTCTATTTTTCACACGCACACACGGCTACCTCACAAATGCTTGGGTAATGTCTATTCCCAGCGCCATGCATATAGGCCTGCGGTACTACTGCAGAACTCCTACCTTCTAAGGCTTTCAAGCCTGATGACAATAATTCTCAACAGAACAGGAATACAAATAGTTTGAATATGATATTGTGGCTGCATGATGATGAACATATTATTTTGTATAATGATGAACTTGTTATACGACACACAATGGTTTCTGCCGTGAAGGGTCTGTTTATGTAGGACTGTCGTATACCCGATTCTCTATTAACTCCGCCATAGTTATATCCTCTATCCTTATAATGTTTTATTCTTTTTGGAATTATTCTTTGGATAGACTCGCGAAGGTGAAACTTTTTGGTTTATACTTGTAAACGTCTATCCCATCCCCAAAAGCTACACGATTATACTGGCATTAAGTTAACAACTCGACAAACTCACCGACCGCCTATTGTTGTTCCTTCCTGAAAGCAGCGGCATTGTCTGCAGTAGAGAAGGAAAAGGACAATACAGGATTTACATGTAAATGCAACTTGGCACATGGATCGATTTCTGAGAAAAATCATAACCCCGTAGCGTTCTTACGAATAGATCCGTCTAAATTAGCTACAGAGATGGAGTCGTCAGTAAAACTACATACAACATGCGTCGTTTCAACCGTGACGACAACAGAAAAAATGAATGCTTAACTTAAAAGTTACTAAAATATACATATAAGTATACTGCGGTACTATTATTTCGAATTACTATTACTATTCCATTTGAAACATTGTTGTTCCAAACATGCTTTTGTTTGCTCTCCGAACTCAGTTTTGAATAAATTACACATACACACACACCGTTGAATGGAAACTAAAATAAAACAAAGCCAAAATGTAGATTAACAAAGTCAAAAAATCCACAACAGAGTATACAACATGTATGCGTGGCGCTAATTAAGAGGAAGAGCGACACCGAAATAACTAAAAGGCGCATCAACAAAAACCCACCCTGGTCGTTACATATATACGGAACGATAAAAAGAGATAATAGCTCCGACCAAGAACCCTATTTATTTGAAATCAAACGATTTCTGTACGGCGGTCTAGCAGTTCGCTTGGATTGCTTTTCAACACTTGAAGTAATGATGGTAAATTGTAGGAGACGCCGAGGAGATATCCCTCGTATTTGTTAGTCTTCTTGTGTATATAAAGGAGATGAATAAAAATGGTTTTTACGAAGCCTTCCACACCTTACGCATGTGGAATGCGTACGTGCCCTCCAGAAAGTGTATACAAAGCTTGGAACTCATTGATACTCGGAGGGCTCATTGTACATATGCACATGCATGTAATTGTACGTCTAAAGGCTAAATGCATGGTTGGCTTTGGTGCAAATAAATTTGAAGAAAAATACTAAACCAGATCAGGTTGGTTGGGTTGGACTGACGGCAATTGAAATGAATAGCTCGGAGGAGATTGAATTCTGGTTTAACAATGGAATCGTTTAGTAAGGCGACCGTCTAATAGTAAATAAGTGTAGCATTTAACTTACACGGCCTTTAGTGCGTTTGTTGAGAGGCGTTATTACCTCAGACAGTGAGTAACATGGCACTTGCAGGGTGCTCCATACATATGAGGAGGATTGAAAAAGGCGTAGGTGCGTATATTTGAGCCGTTCATGTAATGAAAACAACTTAGATTTTCGTAAAGTGAGGAAGAAAAAACGAGGGAGAGAGGACGAGAGGATGACGCGGATGTTGGAGCACACACCACGTCCAGCTCCACTGCAGTGTCAATCTATTATTCTGAATAAGTCAGGCACAGGGGATTTCAACTTGGGCTTACGTCTACATTCGAAGGAAATGAATAAAAATGTCATCAAGTGCGAGTCATAAAGTCTTTGGCTTGTTCAGTTGTTGTTAATTTAACGGAGTATTGAAATACAGCCATGACGAGCAAGGGCAGACAAAAAGTAGCACGGAGTGGAGCAGTATTCCAAGAATTGTATGCAGCAGTGTCGTCGCGAGCAATGTGTATTATTACAATGTGTCAAAGCAGTGGGCTCAAGCTTCACATCCATATGCACCCATGTTTGAAAGATATATGTATATCAGTCTGTTCTTGCTTTTGCCCTTATGAAGTTCACGGATTGTAATCGAAAGCTATGGGCTATTAAAGGTTCCTTCATTTATGAATCCACTTATTTCAACATGAATAAATATGTAAGCCTCTTGATTGTATACACAACATGCATACTGCATACATACATATACAATAGCATCTTTAAATTCCAATAAGGAATAAAACTGTTTTACAAAATAGTTTCCATTATACTAACATAAAAACAGAAGTGTCACTTCACCGTCACCTCACTTCATTACAGATTATTCTGTATCTCCCTTGGTTTTTAAAGCTACATATACAAATACAAACTTGAAGCAAGTTAGCTCTTTGACACCAAAAGGCATAACAACGATATATTCAAGCCTTCACAATTAAATTTTGTCAACTACTTTTAACGCTTGCGAGGATAAAAATCTGCTTTTTGAGAGATGAAGTTATCTCCCATTCTGCGGCAGGTTACGGTTCGCGTGTTGAATGTTGATGTTAAAATGTGTTCACATTTATTTGGTTTGTGTCAAGCATACATATCGCTCCTCGAGGTGCAAGGTGGTATAACTCCAAATTTCTTAAATGCAAGTTGGTATAACCACCATCATATT
>JAQGAK010001679.1:0-28116 GCA_034696945.1 Lipothrix lubbocki | reverse complement strand
ATATTATTTATATATATTTTATGTTTATGTATATATGTTTATATAAATATATATATATATATGTATCTATGTATATATCTTTACTAAAGTAAAGATACATACATAGATACAGTTACTATTTGTGAGAGTAATAAAAGAGTTTTATTTATTTAAAGTCTGGAAGCAATCATTATTAGTAATGTTTTGAATCATTTTAAATGTTCAACATCGTAAAAGTGAGAGAACGTTAATACACGTTTTTCTCCATCACCCGGTTTTAATTTGCTGATAGAAAACCTTGTTCGTGCTGTATTTCCAGGCCTTGTTTTGAGTTGATCTTCATTGAAATTTACAACTTCATACACCGCTGGATTTAAGACTAGAGTCTCAATCAAGCATGTCAAAAATATTCCATGGGAGACAACTAAGATGTTTTCCGATTGGCCATCTTCACATTCATCAATGGTTTTGCAGATGTCCTGAATAAATTAATTGCCAAATAAGATTTTCAAATCTACTAATTCATGTTAATGAGTAATGTATATCGAAATTGGTTAGAAATATAACTTGGTTAGTACTTAAAAAATATAATAATTAGTTAATACAGCAAATATTAATTTTCATTAAACTAACAGAAAAGAAACGTGCCCCCCTCTTCCGACATTCTTCGTAAGTCTCCCCGTTTGGGTTTTCAACTCGATGATTTCTATACCAAGGAAGACCCATTTCAGCCATTTTATCTCGGACAAGTTGTGTGTTTAAGAATTCCCAGTCGCCATAATCCTAAATAAAATTTTATTTTATTAAAATTTAAAAAAAGTACATAACACTATAGAACTAAAAAAGTTGTTAATCTTCTTGTTGTTGCCGCTGCTCTAACATCGCAGCACGTACCTATAATGTCTAAAAATAATGCATTTTCCAGAATAATTAATTTCCAAGTTATCAAGCTTACCCGTTCCCTCAAGGAAGGAGTGTACACAACTTCCGGTGCAGCATTGCGAAACTGGGAAGTTATAAGCTTAGTAGTTTCTCGGCATCTGTTTAAGTCGCTGGAGTAAATTCGAGTGAACACTTCATCTTTTAAATATGATCCAAGATTTTTGGCCTGTATAATAAACCAAGAAACATATCAATGGAGATTAGGATCGATCTTCACTGAGAACTCAAAATTGTTGACAATCATATATTGATGTCGTGAAATTAATAATTAAATCAATACTATATAGAGACACCTACTATATTTAAATTACAAATACACTGAAAAAGAATACAGAAGATAATTAAAGTTTATTGTTATTAACGTCATTAATAAATTATTATCAACTTAGAATAAACTGGCTATTTAGTCAAAATATTCTTATTATTAGGCAATTCTTACCATATCGCCACCCTTTTCAGTGAGCTCCCCGCCAGTTCTGCTTTGGACGATTCCAGCCAAATTGCATGGAGTTTCCCCACTAAATTCATTAGAAACAAACAATTTTCAATCCTTGTATGTAAATAATAAATATTCTTACAAAATAAGGTGTATTCAAAATCAGGACTAAATTGCTTGAATTTACTAAAAATTATTTATATATTATTTACTATTATGCAAATAAATCAAACTCACTGTCGAACTAAAGTGCAGTGGAACATGTTTTACTATTATTACCAATGTTCACAAATATAGGTAATGTTTGGAAAGAGTTAAAGATAGTAAACCACAGCTTGTGTAATTTTGAAGTATGTATTTCTAATTACAATGAAACCTACTTATAATCTATTCGATATACAGCTTTGCGAAAAACTTAGCCGGCGTACTCCTCAGAATTTAATTTGCAGCGGCAGTGTAGTGACCTTGAAATCAGAATGAACTCGTGCTCTGAGCCTCAATGCGAAAAATCTTGTCCAGGCAAACGGGACGCATGTGGAATGCCATAGTTTTGCTCCGCAAAACTTGCTTTACCAGCTGCGGGTTGTAGTGGTTTCGAGGAGTATTGGGGAAAACTGAGACGACATCGAGTTGAACTGCTGGAGAAATAAATCGAATACCTATTTACAACACTTCCTTCGTGTCTAATGCTTTTTGCAATTTTTTATCGCTGACATTCTCAAAGTAGGTATATTATATGTACTATGATTATACAGATTGTATGTGAGTCAACGTCTACAACTTCAATTTGATATATATTAATGTTTATATTGTTATGCACAGAACCATTTATTTCATATTTTTATTCATTTTGGGGTCACAAATGTTCCCTACGAGAGAAATTAAAAGAGCAGAATGTACTCCGAAGAGCACGCCCTCAGGTGCCCAGCCTCCGACGTATCCTTCGTTAGTGTGCTGTGTGTATCAAACGGCTTTTTATGGTTTCAGTAAACTCCTCGTGAATTAATTCAACTTATAAGATGGTTATTCTGACGACGTTTACGGAATTATTTTTACCTAATGTATTGTTATTATTGATAGTAATATTAAGGTCTTGAGATTACATTTAAATACTAAAATGAAAATCAAAATGGGATTGCATTGAAAATACAATAAGTACACACTTTATAAGTTGCTGGAAATATTTCTGGACAGGTATATATTTGTAATTCAATTTATTACTTTTACGCTTAACGATGAAAGCCAAAATACTTACGTTTTGCTCAAATTCTCACAAAGCATTATTGTCACCAAAGTACTTCGATTAACAATTCGAAATTTTGTAAATACAATATGATACCTTGTAGTGTTTAATGACAATCGCATTGTATGTACAATTGTACCTACGTACCAAGTAGCCAAGTACTGCAATCTGTAATCACTGAACACCTCCAAACATTAAATTGTAAGCTCTGTAAACAAATGTGAAAAAGAAATACAATAAACATTAAGCACGTGAATGCATACGGATCACCAAGGAGTTTCCTGGATATGGAAATTTTAAAAAGGACAAAACAATATTACCTCGGGTTGTTCGCTAAAGGAATTCGGTATATTTTGTATTTCTGCGTAAAAAAGGGTTCCACAGATGTGCATAGATAAATTTTATTGGCATTTTTTAAAACATAAACAACATCTTGTACGTACGGACTTTGTACACCCCGGAATTTTCTAGGAATGCTAGTTTCGTTGCTAAAGAATATGAATAAGCCTGAACTATTGATGTATAATTATACGTGCATACCTGTGTAGTATTACATGAAAACATTTATATATGGACCCATCTTTGCATATCTATAGCTATAGTTATATTAACGGACTCCTCAAAAATGTAGAATTTTAACAACGGAAAGCAGTTTTAGTTCAGTTTGTTTCAGCAGTTCTGGAGTATCTGGAGCCAAATATAAGCATGGCCATAGTGAATTAGGTGCCTATACAACATTGCATAATGGTACGGGCCCAATTAAATCGGAGTTACCTGCAGGTGTGACACTACTTCTGCGTCGGTTTTGAAACGACAGTATATTTGATAACTTTGTACTCCATGATGGTAAATATAAAATAAAAAGGATATTTAAATCACCTGTGAGTGTGAGTAAGTTAATTGGTGGTATCGAAAATCAAAGACGGCGTTGCAATGAATGCAGCAGTCAAAGCTAAAATTGCAGCCGTCGCAATTTGTAACATAAACGGGTAAGTGTAACTCACGAGATACATATAATAAATCCACTTTAACTTACTTGAACCGAATATTTAAAATTAAATATTCGGTCCAAGTATTTTTATAACCTTTCTTATCTTGTAGACGGGATGATGGCTGGAAGCCTCCAACAGGAATCACATCCACAGTTGAAATATCCATCTCTTGCAGGTATCAAATTCATTGTATAAGAGAAGTTGTGCTCCTGATAATATTTATGAATACATTCACAACACTAAAATTGCTTTTATTTATTAATAGAAATTTAGTAAACGTAGAAATTCTTTCGAAATCCGATCCAATGTGTGTAGTTTTATATCAACCTCCGGGTCAGAAAAAATGGGTACCACTGATGAGAACTGAAGTAATTTACAATGACCTTGATCCAGATTTTGCCAGAAAAGTGAGCTTATACAGATTACATATGCATAGATACATGAAATTAAATAATAGAGAAATAATTCCTAAACTTTACAAACATAATCCAATTTGTATAATGTTGTGATCTATCTTCTCAAATATATTTACTATACAGGCTTTAATGCTTTATCGATTTGATTCCGCACAAAAGCTTCGTTTTGAAATCTATGATGTGGAAGATGAGGCTGAAAAAACGAAAAGTGAAAGCAGCCTGGGTTACTGCGAAACTCTTTTGAGTCACATAGTTACAGCTGGGCATGAAGGACTCACTCTGGAACTTATTGGAGTCTCACTAGGAATGGATGCTAACCAGAAGCCTGAAACCATAATTTTAACAGCGGAAGAATTGCAAAGTGAAAAAGATGAGGTTACATTAAAAATCATAGGAAGTTCCTGTGGCAAGTGGATCGCTTGCTTTCCTCCCAGAACAATGTTTGCTCTCTCAAAATTCAATGACGCTGGGAAGTTCATCATGGTATATAGGAGTAAATGGGCTCGGGGATCAAATCCAAGTTGGCCAGCTGTCATAATGTCAGTCCGACATCTTTGCAATGGAGATCAAGATAGAGAGCTTAAGCTGGAAGTTTTTCAAGAGGATTTAAAGGGCGAGCTTCATTCCAATGGTGTAATTAGGTCCACTCTTAACAAATTGATGAGTCACTGGGAAAAGCAAGACACTCTTGAGCTCTCAGACACTTTACCCCAGGTACAGCTTTTGAATTATTTTAATATTACAAAATTGCATTGTCATACATAGTAATGTCAAAACTATTTCTAAGTTTATAATATTGCAAACTGAAAAAAATATGTTTTGTAGTTACCAAACGCTGCAGTGAGAGTCATGGACTGTACTTTGTCGCCGATCCATACGTTTGTAGAGTACATTCAGGCTGGAACTCAAATACATTGTTGCTTTGCTATTGACTTTACCTGTAAAAATAATTTTAGAAAAATTATGTATTAGTACTTAAAGTATGTACGCTACAATATCAAAGCTCTACTGGTTTTCTTGATAAAATAGGCTCCAACGGTGATCCCACAGATATTCGTTCTCTGCATTTTGTTTCAAGAACATCAAATAATCCTAATCCATATGAACAAGCAATCGAAGCTGTCGGAAGCATTCTGGAAGATTACAATGAGGTGACTTCATTCCCTACCTATGGTTTCGGTGCTAGGATACCACCAAAAGGACTTATTTCCTACAATTTTAATGTCAACCTTACGGACGATCCCAATTGTGGAACTGTCCCCGGGGTTTTAAACGCTTACAGGCATGTACATCTGTGCTTGGAAAGATAGCTAGCTTTGTAAATTACTAAAACGAATTTTAATTTTTGACAAGTCTTATATTGTAATACTGTAATTAAATTACTAAAATACGTATTTTTGTACAGAGAATGCCTTACTAAAATACAGCTGTTTGGCCCAACTAATTTTGCTCCTATTATTAAAACTATTGGAACAATTGCCAGTAAAAGTAATAAGGGCCAGGACTACTACGTGCTTGTAATTATTACCGACGGAGTTATTTCGGACATTGTAAAGACTAAGAAGGTGGATCTTAATTTTTATAAAAACCATCAACACTTTCTAAATGGACTTGAGACAAACCTATTATAATTTCTCATATAGGAGATAGTAGCCGTGTCTGGTTTCCCAATGTCGATTATAATAATTGGAGTCGGAGAAGCAGATTTTGAAGCAATGGAAGAGCTAGATGGTGACGCTGTTCGTATTTCATATAATGGACGCTTTGCTCAAAGAGACATCGTGCAGTTTGTTGCGTATCGAAATTCTAGGTCCTGGTTAGCAAGCACTGGAGAACGCACAGCTAATGAATTAGAAAATGTTGAAGAGGATGAAATTCCTCCGATTCCAGCATGGGATAATTATGCTGGAAAACCAAGGGAAGATATGGATAAGTTACTGGAGGTAACTCCACCGGCACAATTGGAAGACGACAAAGAAACTCGAATGGCCAAAAGTGCTTTAGCCAGAGAAGTGTTGGCGGAAATTCCAGAACAATTAACTGGGTATATGAAGTCAAAGGGAATCCTACCGAGTTCAATCGTAAAACTCCCTCGCGAAGTTTGGGTACCCCCGAAGACCTCAGCGGAAGCCGAAGAAAAATGGGACAACGTCTTGGATGCTGTCAAGAGCAATATGGATGAACTTAAGGACGCTCAAGAGGCGGAAGGTGCCGAACAAGAGTTTAATCAAACTACTGCAACAGATGCGGAAATAGTTTAAAAGCAGGATATAGAATAATTCTATATTCCAGAACTGTCTAATTACTCGTAATTCGTAATAAATATCTAACATTGCAGTCAATCAACACTATTAAGGCTACCAATAAGATTGAGACGGAAAAAATAGCAGCTTAAAAAATAATCTATATAAAAAAAGTCATATTGCGGTTGACAGAAATCTCACTATGCCCCAGATGAACTTTCTGCTTCATGGTAGATGGCAGCTAAGTAAGAAAAGAATTCCGTGAGGTTGTTTTAGCAGTTTGTAAAGTATACTGCTGAACGCTGAACTTATGGTTGCCGATACGATGTGATAGTGCTGCTAATAATTGAGAGTTTAAAATTAAAATTGCATTCAATGCACTTCTAAAGTTAGAGTTTTAGTTCTAAAACAGCAAACTTACATATAAAGCTACAAAGAGTAGGAACACAAATAATTTAAAGTCCTCGGTATGTATTTTAATACCTGTACACAAACCCTAAAATATGTCGGCCACAAATAAACATGTTGACGGCGAAGTCAAAAGAAGAACCACCTTATGGGTACAAGTAACTTGAGTAGTAAATCCATCAAATTATGCATATCGAAATCGGTTAAAAATATAAGTTAAGTTATTCCTTGGAAAATATAACTATTAGTTAATGTTAATAGTAAATATTAATTTTCAATAAACTAACAGAAAAGAATTGTGCCCCCTCGTCCAGGATTCTTCGTAAGTCTCTCCGTTTGGAGTTTCAACTCGACGATTTATTTACCAAGGAAGACCCATTTCAGCCATTTTATCTCGGACAAGTAGTGTGTTTAAGAATTCCCAGTCGCCATAATCCTAAATAAAATTTTATTTTATTAAAATTTTTAAAAAGTACACAGCAATAGACTTTTAACTAAAAAGGTTGTTAATCTCCTTGTTGTTGTCACTGCTCTAACATCCAAAGCACAGGCCTAATACGAAACTGGGAAGTGATTACCTTAGTAGTTTCTCGGCATCTGTTTAAATCGCTGGAATGAATTCGGGTAAACACCTCATCTTTCAAGTATGATCCAAGACTTTTGGCCTACGTAATAAACCAAAAAACATATTAATGGGGATTAGAATCGATCTTCATTGAGAATTCAAAATTGTTGACAATCAACAATATATTGATGTTGCGAATTGTGAAATTAACAATTATATCCATTGTTGCCGATGTGATCAATGTGATGTGATGATAGTGTAGTGATGCAAATATCTTTAATAATTAATTATTAAAAATTTAATTATTAATTATTAAGAGTTTAAAATTGCATTCAATACACTTCTGACTAAACCAGCAAACTTATAAAGCTACAAAAAGTAGGAACACCAATAATTTAATGTCCTCGGTATGTATTTTAATATCTGTACACAAACCCTAAAATATGTCGGCCACAAATAAACATGTTGACGGCGACGTCAAAAGAAGAACCACCTTATTCGTACAAGTAACTTGAGTAGTAAATCCATCAAATTATGCATAATTCTAAAGCAAATGAACAAGGAGAATTGAATATCGCATATATAAATGCACGTACCAAGATCGAATTTATTAGTTTCGTTATGCAGATACAAATGAATTTTAGCCAAAGCTTTCGGACAGAAATGTAACCACAATAATTATACTGCATCAAATGCTTGTTCAAACACCAAATTCAGCAGGTGTACAACACTTATTTAAAGTCCTGTACATGTATTACCACTTAATTTTAGAATACGTGAGTAATATCACAAACATAACAGACAAACTGAACATAACATACAACTTCTGGCCATACTTGTCTACATATAAGGAATGAGCTTGTTTATTGTACCTTTTTGAATGCGGTTACTTAATCGTATGAAGCCATACCATATTTGTCAAGCTTGCAGTTTTCAGTTCAATGCCTCACATGTGCGTAAAAACACTACAGTTTTTATAACATAAACAAAGAAGTGCGTGGAGAATCCAATGTGGTATATCAATGGAGAGATGGAGACTAAAACTATTCTAGACCCTACGCATTTTTGTTACAAAGGAAACTTTACAAATGCTTTAGTTTCTGCATGTCAATAATACCAAAGCCAGCGAACGGGGTAATTCACGCATGCCAATGAACTGGTGCGTATGCAAAAAAAAAAAAAACATTGTCAACCCAACAATCAATGACATAACAAGAGTATTAACTAATATGCATATAAGGGCGACCACAATAGCATTATTTGTCCCTCTCATTGTGCTTCAAACAATAAGCCCAGAGACATTTTACATCAGTATCAGATATTGATGTGTACTTCAACTGTTACTTAGACGGTCACATCCCAAGGACTAATTAAAAAGTATAAGCCTAATAATTGTTAACTAAAGTTAAATAAATTAGATGCAAAGCTTGTATTTAGTATTTTGCATGCCTACTACTAATTGAAAGTAAGTAGCGTAAAAATGCGTTCCATTTCATATCTATATTGAACAAAAGCTGCATCTGAAGTTTACAATAACCTTACTCATGCAACCGAATATCAATACTTAGCACAATTCAATAGAATATTTGGCCTCCCACTAGGATCTGCCTAAACGTAATCCTTGTATTGGATTAATAGGATTAGTAGGCAGTTTATACAGTCACCCATCATATTAGACACACGTACTCCCAATTCATTTTATCTTTAGGATATACCTGTGAAATTTGTAATGCAATCTATATTAAACTTGGTGAGAAGCAAATTGTAAGAGCATCACCAATAAACTTAACTGAGGCTCAAGTACATCTTTCAGGATTGGTTTCCCAATTTATTAGCATGCGAAATATCAAGGTCTACATCTTTTGAAGTCATGTATCAAAATGTTCCTGATGAATTACCTTTATAAAGTATATCTGTCACGTAGTAAAGTACATTCTGTACATAGTTATAAGATACAAAAAGGCATCGCGATCGAAATATTTCACATTCTAATCACACTCACAATTGCGATTCATACAAGTTTACAGCGCATTACAGTATTAGAATTCAACAGCACAAAGTGGAGCAATAAAACCATCAACTTCTCTAGTTGCTACTATACTAATTGAAGTAATAAATGTGTGGCTCTTTTTTCACTTTATTTCATTCCCAGAGTCATAATGTCAGTATTCTAAACGATACAATGCGATGTAAGAGTATAAGTACCAAGTATGGAATAAGCCAACCCAATACACAATACACACAAACTTTGTGTTCAAACAATCAACCCTTGCAAGCACATGAAGGAACACAAGGTGTACCTTAGCAACGCATTGCTCTATACATCAAGCAGGTATCCCTATATAATATGCCAGGCCAACGTTAAACAGACAAATAGTGAATGCCCATGAATTTATGAAGGCCTAGAGGGATGCAACAAACATTCCCCACAAAAACATAATGGCACTTACCTGTCATAAGCACGTATACCTCTATAGATAGCAACTAAAAGTGTAACATAAAAAATGGAGTAGATACATTACTCCCTATATAACTGTTCACATATGTATATGTCCTTACATTCATCTTTAATAGTTTAGTTTTAGTTTAGAACCGCGATCACCGGCTCCGCTATAGTATTTGTACTTATATTTAAATGTATGTGCCCACACACAATACGTGTATGTCCGTACCTCTTAACTATAATAAAAATACTGTAAGTATTTTTATGCCCTCTCCTCTCGTGTACTTATATATACCGGCATAAAAAAATTTCCAGTTCTTTTTACCCACCACAACAGCCGTGTTGTATAGCTAAAGTGGAACCCTTCCCGTCAATATTAAAACGTTGAATTTACTTTCAGTTATAACGGAAGTGCACCAAGCAAGGCGCAGTGTATTTTTACCTTTTATACAGGTGCTCTATTATATGAAACGTTCTTCTAATACGATAAATGAACTTATTGTAAGTTACTCATTTATTTATATACATACTAGACTTACACTCACTTAGTTTACTTTACTCCAAGTTACTTATTTATCTATACTGTATGACAAGTTACTCATTTCTACATTATTTGGCATCAACACATTTGGCTCAAGCCCTATTATATACAGTTAAAATCACGATGAGCACGTCGGAAGAGCACGATGAAGATATAAAATAACGACACAGTGCGAGTCTTTTATATTAAAGAGTTTTATTATACTTGACAGATTCAAGTGTATAAAATTGGAAAGTTGTTGGACACAAGATTAAAACATTTAAACTAAAAGTATAATTGAAGCGATCAAGAAGAACAGGACACTTACTGTGCCAAATTCTCATGACAAGACTTAAACTTCAACTTACAAGACTAAAAGCTGCACTTTACAATTTACAACCTATCTGTGTATGCATTTTGAGTGAAGTAGTTGCAATAGTGCATTGAATTGCATTGTTGTTGTTGTGAGAGTGTAAGTATGTACATGTATGGTGCATGAAGCGAATAAGGGAGAAGTAAGGTATAGATGTGAGGGAAGTGTGTATATAGGAAAAAAACCAAAACGACCAATAATGTGGCATGTTGGGAATCGCATCTCTGCTGATGATGAAGATTATTGTGTGTATGGATGGAGTCATATGTGCAGCAAAGCTAAATAACAAAAGGCAACCCTTAAGAAATACACAGAGTATCACTGGCTCAGCAGGCTGCCATACTCTCCTTCAAATGGTTTCACTTTACTTGACTCTTTAACTGCACCGTCTTCCCTTCTCCGCTCTCAGTCTGTTATTCTCTCATTATTGAGGAAGGTGTGCGTCGAAGAAGCTGTGAGAACAGAGCAGAGAGATTCGAAAAACGTGAACAAGTTGAGAATTTCGTGTAACGTGTGCATACAACATCTCATAACTTATATACACTTTATTGAATTGGTTTTTGGATATTTCTTGTATATTCTTTATATGTGGTGTTATTGCAAGTTTTTGCTGCTGAAAACCCTTGGGAATTAGGAAATCTTCGATAAATACAGAAACCTACTTATATTCCTGAATATTTACTTTTATTTCTTTGCCGAGAGTTGGTGAGTGGTGGTTGTGCAATTTATTCTACATTTACATTTACTAGTCTATACTACTAATATCCCTAGATACTTTCGAATTGATTTTTATTTTTCTACAGCTGCAAAATAACCATTAAATCATTGTTATACTTTAATATATGCATTTGGTTTTACGTGTATGTACACTGATAGGAGACTTGGAGTGGGAAGTGGCAACGTGATTCCGAAGCTTTTAAATCTAAAACTCTTCATGTTAAGGACAAAATAACAATCAAATATTAAACTCGTGAATTTGTTTCCCAACCATATTACCGTACTTTATAAGGGAAGAACAGTGTTAAAGTGTCATATTTACCACCGGGAGGATTTCTTTATACAGAACCCTGTGCTAATATATCTGCTGTTGAATTAATAAAATAAATCCTTTACCGGAACAGCTTATAAGGCTTAACGTAGTCACCAGCAAACGAGAAAAAGTGCGTGGATTTTTGACGGGCTGTAAGTTTGAGTTTTAAACATTTGAATTTATTCCACGATATTTTAATTAATTGAATTAAATTTTTTGGGATTTGCTATACTTTTTAAGTTCTACTAAATTGTAATCATGGCATGACGTACTTAATACATACACGTACAACGTAAAAGTACTTTCAAGTCCTTTTACATGTATGAAGTTGTATTAGGCGAAATGTCGTTCTTACGATGAGCTTATTGCTCATACAGAGGAAAGAATTTATACTCAAAGGATTAATAAAATATTTGATGATCTAGTAGTGTGTAAATTTTTTGAAAGTGTGTACGGCATACTTTTAATGTTTGCATTACTCCTTCTAACGAGACTTTAGGATTGGTTCAGTTTAGATTAAAGATTATAGGTTAGCATGGTGGATGAGCTTCATTGAAAGAAATTGAATGCGGGTGCACCTTTATTATTGTAATTGCAAATTGCAATGTATGTAGAGAGGAATGCATACTTTAGTAATATTATAAGTGAGTCGTGGTCTATTAAGTATATATTTTGCCAGAACAAGTGCAGTTCTATGACTGTGTATTATATTGTTGTCGTTGTCTGTCATCACCTCTCAAGGTCTTTAATCTTTTAGTTTAGCGCCGCACTGAGAAATCCTCAATATTACTAGTTGTAGAGAATAAAACATATTCCCTATTTGTCAGCTGTCAACGACAGAATTGACATAACTCCCACTTAATAGTCATGTTTTGGTTGTTGGATCCATGAATTCTATTCACCTTTTGATCAGTCTTGTATGACGGTCTGGGTGCATTTCAAGGGCCATTTAGCCGTTCTCTTTGTATGAGATAAGAGGACAATGCTGAATTTATAATTTCCAGGCATGGAAATGTCATATGTTTTGAAAGAATTTATAAACAAGTTGCTGCATCGCGCATCGTTGCGAAAATGAGAGGGGATGATGTAGTGAGAATTTAAATGTTGTTACACTCAAGATCAAAAACGTATACACAAAAAGTATGTTCTGTCAGATCTCTGCATTGCGTTATGACCCCTTTTTAGCCTTTATCGATTTAAAATAGATGTTTAAAAAATTATCTATTGACCTGCTTGTATCGATGAAGTACATGTGGGCTAGAAGCAACTAGGAATTTCTGGTATGCATCATGAAATTCAAGTGGTGCATAATAGATACTGAGCAACAGAGTTTCCAGCTATACTTATTTTACAACATTTTAGGAACAGTCCTTCAATTTAACATTTCCAGTGATAGGTGAAGATTATATATTTTCATTGAAAGCATACTATATGCAATCTCATCGTGGTATGGATTGACAGTGATAGTGATGGGTCAGTAGCATGTTTCCAGAGAATTATAACAATCAGTATGTGTAGAAAACTTGCATGACTTGTGTGGGTCTTTAATCTGTTTGTATTTTTTAAATAGTTGAATCACGAAAACTAGAAAGCACAACTTATACGTAATACTACATTCAACTTAATTTCATAATGAGAGAATAAGAAATTTAATCCTTGCAATTTATGTAAAAATGAAACGTCAATGAAAACCAGCTTATTATATCCGAATGGTGGGTCTTTCAAGCATAAACAAACAGAATTAAACCTGTTAACTCAATTCTTCGTCAATATATTAGGCATTTTGTGAATTGGTATTTAGGACTCCGTTAAGCCTTTATATTAATTTATGCTTCATATTTTATTTGCAATGCTTTTTCTACAATTTATGTTTTTGTATACCATATTTGGTACCTCAATGGAAACTATAACAGAACATAATGAGTGACGGATGTTCATTTCATCGGTTGAACCACTCAAAAATGTGTAATTGTGTAGCATACAGATTACAATATGTATATCGACATTAATTGCACATCTGGACTTATTTCGCTGACTGAAAGCACCAAAGTATTGTTATATTTTTATTTTTGTCATTTCGAGCAACTCGAAAGTCTGTCAGTTATTCTATACGGGAGTTGCTAGCAAGTAATTATTGTATAATCAAGACAGGTCTCTGTCTTTATTTTATGATTTTTGAAGCACATTATTTACAGTCGAAGAGCTGAAAATATGAACTCAAAGTAGGCAACTGTGCCAAATCATTTCCTATACACAAGTTGAAAATTATTGTTGAAACCTTGTTCAACGGTGCTTACGTTAATCCCGTCATATGATTAATAGTATCTACTTAATACTTATATACTATGTGTGCTCTTCTATAGCATAATAGAAAAATATTGGCTGTACGAATATTGTACGTGGCGCGTAGTCTTTCCCTTATTATTAACATCTTTTATCCATTAGGCATTCCCGAACGGAGTAAGTGTACACTGATAACTACAACGGGTTACCCTATAATATATAAGTGAATAACCACAGAGGTATATACTTAAAAAATTTACTATAAAAACATCAGTTTCCCTTGTAATATTTGCGGTCGTATCATTAAATATTTGCATACATGATTTGGAAAAATGGTGCTAGTCGGAACCTTCCCTAGATCACACCTTGTTAATTACAGGATTCCTGAGATTGACGCCAAATTTCAAAAGCTTTTCTGACACATAAAATTGCTAGCATTTAATCTCACTTGTCTATGCAGTTCATATATATATAAATATGAAATATACGTACATAGCTACTTTCCGTACATAATTATATGCGTGCGGAAACACATCCAGATAATCATGTGTCAGGCGTATGAAATGAAAATGCTCCTATTGACTAAACGTTGTCGTTTTCACTCTAAATCACTGCACTGCATTGTACAGCATCTACGTAACTGCCCAAAATTATTATTATCACTACTTAAACATCATTACAGGAATTCGAATCTACATGAAAAACAAGTAATGGTGTAACCATAAGTAAAGTGTATTACTTATATTGTAGCATCGATATTAATAGGTAAACAATGAATAAGAGGCTTTTGCACACTTGTTGTTGTTGAAAGGGAATATGTGCTTGCACATGTTCTGAGAAGGATTACAACTGCTCCCAGTTAGTTACTCACCATGGCACTCATGCATAGTTTACATTATCTAATCATTGTAAGATTTAGTTTTGACATCTGCTGGTATATTCACAAAGTTGAAATTGAAAATAGGTATAGTTGTATAACTTTGTGCTCCTCGCTGCAGTCTACCAGATGCTTGTTTGCTTCCAGCATTTATGCACCTCCCCCACTTTAGAAACTATTAATTTCAAGTGTATTCAGGATCCTTGTAAAATCGTGATTATGAATTAATCACTGTTACGAACAAATGCTTGAAAAAAGTTTTGATGATAGATTTTACTTGCTTACAATGTACATATGCACTTGTCAGCTTGCAGCATATTTTGTTGTGTGCATTTATTTGTAAGAGGTAGAGTTGTTTTTCTTGTTGTTCACAATGATTTCTACAGGTTTTGCTTCACTAGCTTAAATGTGCTACTATAGTTTGGATGATCTAACATCATTCCTGCGGCATATCAAACAAAAATTACAGTTTCGATTTCAGTAGTTATCGTTGCAATTAGTTTGTTGAAAGTGATCGAAAATTGTTTTAGTTGGACTCGTGGTCAAGTCTATCAGCGAGATGGACTTGGACAAAGAGAGGTATGACACAAGGGAAACCCCATTAAAAAAGAACAATTTTTCCATCCGCGTAATCAATTTGAATTAAAGAGAGTATTTTCACATTTTGTCTGTGGTTAGTTCAGCTATAGAGAACAAAGAATAACGTTAAAAGTAGATACGTACATTTACAGTTTGTGCGACTGATTCTTCAAGCGAAAATTGCGTGAAATTGTCAGTGAACAATATATCTACTACTTTTTCAATAATAAGTTCATCCAAAGTTCATAGTGTTCAGGGAAGAATGTAAGTATTGGCAAAATCCTATATATGTGTGTGTATCTATCAACAAGTAGGCGTATAGTGTAATAATTATAATTTCGTGGCTGCACATTGGAAAGTAGAGGTGCCATTGATTTTGACAATAATTTTTGTGCATATAACATGAAATCTGTTTCAAGGTGGAGAGGCAGAATGAAAGACGCAGCCCAGGTGGCAACCGGAAATGGCAATAGTGAGCAACTTTCAGATTTGGCTTCAGCCGCTAGCTCACTAGGAGAATCATTTCGAGAGAGCGGTAAGTGGAGAAAATATTTATCTTGTGTTTGCTTTTAGAAATAGAAACAATCATGCTGTGTCCCTATCTTTAATACTTTAATAATGTTGACTTTAAAAAATGGCTGGTTTCACGTGCTGTTAATTCAAGACAACTTTGATGAGCTTTTGCATATATTGCTTCCTCTACTAATTTAATATAGATAGTCGTAGATATATATAGAGAGTTATCTATCGTGATAGGTGCGTAGATTTAAGTAGATATGTAAAATTGTAATTTGAAAAGTTCTCCGTTCAGAATACATTCCGTGCATCAGATACAGCATGCACAGTCTACAATTATCGTAAAGTGTAAATTCCTGATTATGTATGTGTTTTAAGTTAAAAGAGTTTCAATTGTTGTATGTTTTACTATTGTTATTAAGTACTTTGTTGGATTTCTTGATTTCGGAATTTTTAGATAGCCGTAGGGATAAATTCAATAAGAAACATCATCAGTGGGACTTCAAAGTGTCTGTAATTAGCAGGATTTGTTTTTACACGTTTGTTCATTTTTTTTCTTTTCTTGTACGAAAATTCTATGTACTGCTACGGGTTCAATGGTTGTTAACATACGAAATAGTTTTTTTTACAAACAAAAGCGGTTTCTTGTTGGGTTAATGTCTGTCAACATATTTGTTTCGAGGTTTTAGATAATTAGTAATCACAACGTTGGACAAGAATTAAAATGGTTTAGAAAAACAAACAAAGAGACATCCTCAGAAAATTAATTCTTGTGGTTTTCTTAAAACGTATTCATCATTGCCAGGCTTGTTAATTAGCATACTGAATCCTCGGCAAATATTTAAGTTGCATTGAATAAAGTACAGTTTGTTCATTCATGCCTTTTGGTGTCTTGTAAACTTTTGATATAAAACGATGACCCTTCTTGTTATTAGTTCTGTTACACGAGTGAATGTATGAGATATGTATTTAATGTAAATATTATATTGGTCGCGCAGTGAAGCATAATAATATGATAAAACCTAGTCATAACTAGATATTTACTTCTCATACACACTTCGCCAGCAGTGTTTTGTAGCAATAGCAACTGTTTGTGATGTTACAGTAACCTGAAGTTTCCACGTGGATATCCGTGAGAGAGACAAGACAGCAAAGTGCTCTCCAAATCTGATTCACGAGCCAAAAACTTGTTCCGTTCCTTGAATCATAAATCGTTCTCACTGCAAATATAGATATATACATATATTCCTACAAATGAAGTAAGGCATAATAAGGTGGACACAAAAATGAAATTCAATGACCGAGGAATAGGACGCAGTCCACTATCCATTTTTCACTTTGATTATCTACTTCTAGTATTTGTCTGCCAACGTTTTATGTACTAAAGTCCGAAAAATAAAAGGAGGCAGCAGGGAGAATTTTCAAATTGTTGCAAAGGCAGCGTTTGTAGTGGAGTTGTCTTGTAGACTTATGGGCATAATTTTTACTAGGTAATCAAGATAAAAGAATAAGAACAGATTCAGCTTAGCAGAAAGTGAGTATAGACTTTAAAATACAGTCCTCAACAACTTGTTCTTTTTACGCTTAAGTGACCAGCAGCTTCGCGCACAACTCTTGAAAATTTCCCCCTTGCTTTGTTCTGGACTAATACTACTACAAACCCTATATATCACTGCTGACTTCACGTCTGCAGAAAGTTCTTGAATGGTTTAAGTTTCATTGTTGCATCGATATACATATACATAATTTTAATTTACACACGTTGTGCATTACAGCTACTTAATACGTTCCAAGAAATGCGAGTACATGATCTGGCATCTATTCCATTCCACTATATGTATGTACTTATGTAAATTCGATATCCGCTGGACGAGCAATATGAGCAAGTGCTTCTGTTTCTTGCCACTTCTCGTCCTGACAAAAACCTTCTGTCTAGCTCAGGGAAGCATTTTTGTTTGTGTTGAACTTTACTATATGCAGTCGTGAATGTGTGTAGATGTCCGTTTCCTATATCATGACTGCATGCTTCATATGCAGAGAACATGTATTAGTGGTAACTTTTAGAAACTTCAAGATGTTTACACACCACGTAACGCATTTCATACTTGTACTTCCTCGACGTCCACGTTGGCATGAGAAGTCAGTAGATATACGAGGAAATGAGACGTGCCAAAAGGTAGGGAAGCGTAAAAATATTGCATATATAACAACATGCCTGCCTTTTTCACGATCATGTGAGAAGTTGGAAACGAAGTAAGGATTAAGCTATACTTATATTTTACTTAGTTTAATGGACGAATCCTCTCGAAAACTTGTTTACTTTATAGGAAAGTGCATTATTCGTGGGTATGTATAGTATTGTTTCATGGCTCCGCACACATGTTCTATTCTACGTGTGTATTTATGTTTCATGCATGAAAAAGGACTGAAAAGAATTAGTAGCATTGAAAAATGCAGGAAGGTACATACTTAACACGTTAATATTAAATACTATGTATCTCATTCAAAGGGAGCCTGGTGGTCACATACATATTCAACAGCACACAGGTGTGGTGAAGAAGGAAGGAGGTGCTGGTTGCTAGTTTGCGCTGTCATGATAAAACATAGGTAAAACGTGCATAGAACTTAACATGTTATATGCTGGAAGTTCTGTACTCTCAAAATTCTACGAGGGAGAATCAGTTTGACAACTACTTTTTGGTAAACATTACACACTGCACTGGGCTGGTACTGGTAGCCATGTCTAGTATATCAGTAATCAGCACATGGATCGCACGCCCGTTTACGGAAGGATTTACATTCTCCTGGCGAGTGCATTTGAAATTTCATCTCTTCCCTGTAGATTTCAACGAAATTATAATGATGACATTATAATCCATTCGAAGATTTAAAACATTTTGGTAGCAAAAGTTGTGAAGTTCGTTGTTGCAACTCTCAGAAACTGAATGGGACGTTGTACTTACTTACACCCAGTTAGATATATGTACATACAACAGGCGTAGTAACAGCTCACACGATCGGTTTGGTTGTTCCTATTATATATGACTCATGGAATATGATGTGAGTGAATGACATACAGGAAATTGAGCTGTAGAATGGAGTTGTCTTCGTGTCTTTGAGAATGGACACTACTGTATCGCATGCATAAATACAGTCGAGCGAATAGATTAGAATCTCATAACTTTTTTCTATGTCGATTTGCATGGCATTCAAAGGAGAACTTCTGCTGTTTAACTGGCTGGTCGATTATTTTCTGTACCTTCATTTCGTTTATGTTGTCAAAAGTAAATGCAGGAGCTGTAGATGCACTATTAGCATTTAAAAAAACTTATTATTATTAGACAGCATTACGTGTAAGAATTTTAGCACATTAATTTTTTAAGTACGATTGTCAGACCGGTATTTTTACATGTGTAGTTAATTTAAGCCAGAATATCTAGAAGCATGTCTATATGATCACCCTATCGCTGCTACCGTTATTTAGCACTGCAACTTTTACAAACTAATGTGCTCTTTGAAGCTCCCACAGGATAATAAACGTTAAGTTTTTAAAAGGTTGTTACCACGTCTTTACTCTGTTGGATTACTGTAATAATCTGTATGCTCTTGCTCCATAATAAAATGCATGATTATTGCCCATGTGGTTCTCGTTACATGTCAAATAGTGGTAGCAGATCGAAGTTCACAAGCATATTATTGACAATTCAGTTGTACGGACAAGCTTATATATTGTTTACTAGGTATCTTATAGGGACTACCAGTATAATAGCATTCGAAAGTGATTCAGTTTCAACCTGTGCAATAACGAAATTGCAATAATTGCATACATAATGCAGCAAGGTTGCACATACGGGCTCATTAAAGTAGGATGTGGCTAGCTGCCATTATATTTGCTTAACTCAAACAACAGTAATGTTACGGAGGTTAAGAACACATGTCTACATATGTAATAATAATTACGTTTATGGCACAAGATTTTACGGCTCCCTAACCACTCTTGTCTTTTCAGTTTTTCTGCATAGTTATGTACTATATGTGTAATATCTATGCAGAAAACGGTTAAATTATTGTATGTATCGTTTTTGTTCCTACATGGCACTAAATTCATTATGTTCGTTATTAAAAGAGCGGGCTTATTGTTACCTAATTTGGAACAAGGCTGAACTATCGCTTTGATTGAAGCGTACATCCTTCATAGAATTTATACTTAATAGCATACGTACGTAAGTATAATTACTACTTGAGTCATTTGAAAATCAATCAAAACTCTCATTCAACAGAGGATGCCACATTCCAAACGTTACCCCTATAGTTGTCAGCTGTTTCCGTACAATTTTGCTAAAACTGATGTTCCAGGGTTTTTGTTAGGAGGCTTGAATGTTGAAATGTGCCAAGGAAAAATCCCTTCTCCATCGGAGAATCGAGAAGGGATATTTACAGAGATCGTGCAGATGCAGATGCGCAAATTGTCTATGTCGCAAACTTTTTGTTAAGGATGGCGTAGACTCTCCGGGAATAATGGAATGCAAGAGTCTAGCAATTCAAAAACTAATAAAACATTCCAGGTTGGGGAAGGTACGCGAAAAGTATGCTGTTACATCGATGTATCTTTGTTTTTGTTAGTGTTATTGCTAGTGTTTGTATCCATGTTAATGTTAGTGCTACTATAGTTTATAACTATGTTAGAAATCTGTCGAGACAATATACAGAATCTGTAATGTATGCATATGTATAGATACATAATGCAGCAATGTTTCCTCTGCTCCTCTCCAGTGACCTTGGCATTTGGAAGATAATTTGCTGTTCTTTCCTGTGGTTTCTATTCTTTTTTGGTTTAAGTTTATGCAGCATGAGCTTCTATTGTATGGGATAAGTGCTCGGCACAGATGAACGAGTAATAGAAGGTACAATAATGGCTTCACAAGTTTATTTTTTACTTGGAAACCAAGCTCATAAAAGCTAAGTTCAAGTTGTCGTTTGGCAAGAAAAGATAGTTTTTCAGGGTGATGCCAAGGATTCAAAGGTGAAAAAAATTCTAACCGACACTGGTGTCTGTCCTGTTTTGTGTAGTACAGAAGTACAGAGTGCAAAATTCAGTGTACCAATTCATACTAGTTTTCTCTGCGATGCTGGAGGTATCATCATCCGATACATGCGTTGTATCATATGATTTAAGCTTCTCAAGGATATTCAGTCAGACACAGGGAGGATCTTTTGATTGTGCAAGCTATTTACATAGTTGGCGGTCTGACAACAGTTTTACCGATAAGTTGTTTTCCGATTATTGTGTGCCTTGGTTAAGAATGGATTTCACACTTGGATGTCGTTGCAACCAGCTGACGGTATGGCTTTGGGTACCTGTCCAAGTTCGCTTAACGACAAGAATCCGAGTGTATTGACATTACCTTTGCCAGTTTAAATTAAATGATGTTGTTGTAAGTTGCAATTTTTGATTTATGATGATTAGACTGTTACCTCGGGACTCGGGAGTGTTTTTTTAAATGTCTTACATCCAGTTAGCTACTTGATTATCGAGAGCACGTATATTTTTGCTTGACATTGGTCTGTCTGTAGATGACAGCAATATACCTCTGGCTGTAAACCGGGTCGACTAGTATTTTTAATAGAAATAGCCTACTGGTCGAGGTTATTTTGTTGAGCCTCATGTCATGTTGATTCAATTTACTCTAACTTTATTAGTCGTATCGGAAATTAGTTTGTAAAACTTCGTAACCCAGAGGTAATTGGTGGTGGCATTAATTCTTCCAGATATGTTGTTAGCCTTATAATGGCTGTAATGGCTGTATTATAATGTCCTGTACAGCTAGTTGGGATTGAGTTTAGTTAAACACAACAAATCGTTTTCAGTAGTTGTCTGTGTTGTATGCCATTAGTGATCTGTGTCTGTTAATCAACTTATATTGCATCTATTGATGAGGTTTTTATGAATTTATGTCTTAATGTTCTGCGCTTCTGAGAGACAAATTACAATCGGAGGCACAACAAGAAGCAATAATGCAGATGTTGATTTAAGATCTATCAGCGCTTACTGTTAACAAAATGCCATTGACAAAATTTTATAACTGTTGATGGCATCGTACTACTTATCGATCCATTAGCTTTTCATCTTTGTTTGTAGTATACTATAGTACTCACATCAAATTTTATGTTGGCAATGAGCCTGTACCGGCTTTTAGTTTTGAGTATAATGTGACGCTCTAAAGGTTGTTCAACCTCATATTACCGGGGCGATGAAAATGATTCTCAATTGTGCATATGCCGCTGTCTTTTAATCTTATTCTTCTACTTGTAAAAGACAGTTATTCGAAGAGATGTCTGATCATTTCACGGGATTGCATTCCAAATTCTGACGGAGAACAATTGAGGTTGTTTAGCCATTATCATTCAAGGAGTGGAATTAGTAGTTACTTGACCAGTATTAATAACCCGATGTAATATGTAATACGCCCTGGTGTCTAATTTTATTGGCCAAGGTATGTTATGTACATGTACGTATGTTTTTACAGCCGATATTTTGCACTTCCAAACTGGATACAAAAATATTTTTACATAAAACAGTAATAAAACGCGAGGAACGTCCTGCATATAATATTTTGGAGAGAATGCGTTGTGGTCATGATGGTAGAAGGTGCAGGTTGTCATCAATAAAATTGGAAATTAAACGAGACTTACCTGTAAGTTGAAGTTTGATTGTAATTATGTTGTCTCCTGTTGTCCATGATGTATAAGGAAAAGATATGTTCACCGTATGTAGATTCCCTACTTTCGGAATATACCAGTCACCCATATATTTAAAGAAGCGCAAAAATCTTACCGCCCAACCCCCACCTCACACTACCAATCTTTACCGGTCAGTTCCCTTTTTATGGCGGAAGAGTCAGTCACTCATTTTTACTGTTCTTAGAAATTAAAGTAAATTTATTAATTTTTTGTGGATTATTAAGCTTTTTACGACATAATACAAAATGTCTACATCTTCTGATGCTGGGTAAGTTTTAAAATTATTAACATATTAGTTTCATTATTTTATACACATGATTTATTTGCCAGCAGACATGCGAAGCATGCTGCACTTGCCGACTGGCCTCATGGCACGAGGTGCTGCGTAGCACACCTCTTATTGTTTTGATGCAGCTGCCCTTGTAAATGGCAAGCTTATTTTGTTGCTGAAATTAATCAGCTAATGAATATCGCATTGGTAAAAAGCCTGTAATTATAATGCGACAAATATTCTCATTTTATGTAGCATCCACGAATCTCAAAGTGCAGTACGCACGAGAGCAAAGAATAACCGAGGCAAAAATCAGCAGAACGCTGGTCATAGTTCAGCCGAAGGTAACAATGCTACAGGGACACAGATTGTTCCCGATTTGAGCCAAATAAAAACGGCCTTAGATGCCTGTGCTTCTATACCATCTGTGCTTCAAGCACAAACTGAAGCGATTCAAAGTCTGGCAACTCAAATACAACAATCATTCGCGAACATAAACGCGGAAGAATCCGATCAGTCAGGTTTTTCTGAGGAGGATGTCGAACCAGAGGACTTGGCTCACCAATTGTTGAATGATTTGGATGTAAATAATGACAGTCCGCGTGAACGGGATCATGAAGAACCTGAATTCTTAAAGGACTTGCTAGATGAGACGTTAGGCTCACAGGATTTTGGACCGGCATTATCAGAGAAAGTAGCCGAGTCCTTCTCTCGAATCCCTGGACAAATAATTTCAGAGTCCGTGATGGACAGAATCAAAAGCGACTATCGAGTCCCGGACAACTGCAAACTACTAGCAGTGCCTAAAGTCAACACACCCATGTGGTCAAAAATGGAAAAGCAACATAAATCTACCGATGGGAGATTTCAAAGCCTTCAGCTTCAACTCAGTCGTTCTCTCGTCGCAAATGCACGAATCGCAGATATTTTGCTATCTAATGCAAGTACAATACCAAGAGAGACTATAGAGAAGTTGATGCGGCTGGTGATGGATTCATCCACAACGCTAGGCATTGGGTTCAGAGATATAAATGTTCGGCGAAAGGCTGCCATACGAACGTGCCTTCGCGAGGAAGCCGCTGGGATTTGCGATTCCAAAACTCAGCCCGGTGAATGGCTTTTTGGAGAAAACGTCGAGCAAGATGTACGCGTAGTTAAAGCCTTGGGAAAAATAATGAAGACTAAGGCCAGTACCAGGTTTCGTCCATACTCAAAACCAAGCTTCTCCAGAAATTTCCAGAAACAAAATAAGGGAAATTTAAACTCTCAGCGACCCGCACATGCAGTGCGGAAAAACCAGTTTCCTCGGAACTACAACCGACAGTTCAAGTCGCAACCCGAATCCAGTCAGGTCAATCAATAAATACTGTAAGTACTTATGCTGGAAACTTGAAATTTTTTAAAGACAATTGGAGTGAAATTACTAAAGATAAACTTGTACTCGATGCAGTTAGTGGATATTGTATACCTTTTCATTCTCAACCTGTCCAGCTTAAGGAACCAGCTCCAATCTCAATGTCTCAAAGTGAACTTTTAGCGTGTCAAACGTGTATGAACCATTTAATAACTATTGGTGCGATTGAACCCGTCGAGGACATTGTTGGCCAATATGTTTCAAATGTTTTTGTTGTGCCTAAATCCTCGGGTGGTTTTAGATTAATCTTAAATCTCAAAGATTTAAACGAATATGTTGATTGTCCTCACTTTAAGATAGAAGATTATAGAGCAGTAACTTGTATATTGGAATCTAATATGTATATGGCAACTATTGATCTCCAAGATGCGTACCATTTGGTGCCTGTAGATGTAAGTTGTAGAAAATTTTTAAGATTTAGATTTAATGGCTTATTATACCAATATACTTGTTTAGTTTTTGGCTTATCAGTCGCTCCAAGAACTTTTACTAAAATAATGAAACCTGTAATTACACAACTCCGATTAAAAGGCATTCGCTGTGTAATTTATCTGGACGATATTTTTCTGTGTAGCCGCACACGTAACTTATGTATAGATAACATAAGAACTACAGAAGCTTTGCTTTACTCATTAGGATTCCTTGTTAATCGAAAAAAATCGTGCTTGGAGCCCACACAAAGTATAAAATACTTGGGATTTATTTTTAATTCTCAAAGCATGACAATAACATTGCCTTTCTCAAAGGCACAGGAAGTCCATAGTTTATGTAGTAAAGCATTGGAGTCTGTAACTATTAGATTACAACATTTAGAAGTAATAATAGGAAAGCTCATTGCTAGTTGTCCAGCAGTTCAATGGGGTTTACTGTACACACGTGATTTAGAGAGAGAGAAGATTAAATATTTAAAATTATTTAATTTTGACACCAGATCAAGTGTTATATTGGGAGCACGCTCAAGGGCGGATTTGTTGTGGTGGTGTAATCATGTTTTGCAATCAAACTCAGAAATCGGTGGAGACTCATTTACTGTTACAATAAGTACTGACGCCTCCCTGACAGGTTGGGGTGCTCATTGTAATGGTAATACCTATCACGGTATCTGGTCAGCAACAGAGCGAAACCTACATATTAACGTTTTAGAGCTGAAAGCAGTTGAGAATACGTTAAAGGTAATAGCTAAATCTTGGAAAGACACTAAAATACTTTTAAGGGTAGATAACACAACAGCTATTTCATATATAAACCGAATGGGAAGCTGTCGCTCACAAACGCTACACACGGTGGCGAAGGGAATTTTTAATTTTTGCGAAATTCGTAATTTGAGAATATTAGCGTCTTATATTTCAAGTGCCGATAATTATTTAGCCGATGAAGCCTCTCGCCGCACTTACACTTTAGATGATTGGCAACTTAACAAAACTGCCTTTGATTTGATTGTGGAAACTTTTGGAAGACCTGATTTTGATTTGTTCGCGACCCGAGCTTCCACACAATGTGCGCGATTCGCATCCTGGTTACCTGATCCGGATGCGGAATTCATTGATGCACTGTCACAAAATTGGGATGGCCTATTTTTCTATTGTTTTCCTCCATTCTGCCTATTGCCTTTAATATTAAAAAAGATTAAAAGAGAAGGTACTAAAGGAATAGTTGTGGTTCCAATGTGGCCCTCACAACCCTGGTATCCAATGTTCACTAGCTTGCAAGAGACTGAATGTATTTTGTTACCACCGTCTAATGATCTTTTATGTTGTACTGTGTCTAGATCAAGCCACCCACTATGGAGATCACTGTCCCTAAAAGTGGCAATTTTATCAGGGAAGCGTTAGTATTAAAGAAAATTCCTGATAAAGTAATTAATATTATGATAGAATCTATAGCGCCCAGTACTAGGGCTCAGTACGAATGTAGTTTGAAAAAGTGGAGTACGTTTTGTAATTGTAATGTTCGAAGCCTTTGGAATCCTCACATAAATGATGTTTTAGAATTTTTATCTAATTTGTATACAAATGGTAGTAGTTATACTGCAGTTAATACTGCTAGATCAGCCTTGTCTTTAGTGTTACCATTGTATGATAATGTTTCGCTGGGCTCTCACCCACTTATATGTAAACTTCTAAAAGGAGTTGGTAGACTGAAACCACCGAAACCTCGGTATGCGTGTACATGGAGTGTTGATAAGGTTTTAGATGTTTTGATCAAATGGCCAGACAATAAGGATTTGAAAATTAGTCATTTAAGTATTAAACTGGCTGGTCTTTTAGCCTTGGTAACAGCTCAGCGAGTACAAACTTTACATGCTATTCAGGTGTCTAATATTGTTGTAAGTCACAATGTAATTATTAGAATAACAACAATGCTAAAGACATCGAAGGCCGGAGTTCCGGCAAAGCCTATTGTACTAGAACCATATACACAAAATGTTAAACTATGCGTTGTGAGCGCAATAAAGGAGTATTTAGATCGTACTGGTAGTTATAGAAAAAGTGATAATTTGTTTTTAAGTGTAGAATCTCCGTACTCTAGTGTATCCAGACAAACTATAAGTAGATGGTTGTGTATATTATTGAAGGAAGCTGGGATTAGCTCCGAGTTTAAAGGCCATAGCTATCGCCACGCTTCGACATCAAAAGCTAACCGTTTAGGTGTCCCTATCGATAATATTTTTAGTCGTGCAGGATGGAGTAACAATTCTGTTGTATTTGCTCGGTTTTATAATAGACCAATTGTAGAAGATAAGTTTGGTTCAGCTGTACTAACCTAATGTTACTTTAATCTTTTGTAATACCAATAAAAATGTAACTCTTCCTGTAATGTGTTTATGAATTCTTCGCCGTTCTTTGAACATCTACATACGGTGAACATATCTTTTCCTTATACTGAATGGACAACAGGAGACATATAAAATTGGAAAATAAACGAGACTTACCTGTAAGTTGAAGTTTGATTGTAATTATGTGGTCTCCTGTTGTCAATGATGTATAAGGTCCCTTCCCCCCCCCTCCCTTTTTCGGCTCCGAATTCTTTCTTTAAAATAACTGACCGGTGAAGATTGGTAGCGTGAGGTGGGAGTTGGGCGGTAAGATTTTGCACTTCTTTATATATAAGGGTGACTAGTATATTCCGATAGTAGGGAATCTACATACGGTGAACATATCTTTTCCTTATACATCATGGACAACAGGAGGAGGAGACAACATAATTACAATCAAACTTCAACTTACAGGTAAGTCTCGTTTAATTTCCAATGTTTTGCTTGTGAAACAAAATATGTACATACTCTAATCAAATGGTTTACAAATGCGGCTTTTAACTAATTGTGGAAAGTTTAGCTCATATTTAGAACTAGCTAAACGCAATAAATGATTGTCAGTCAGATACGATCGCTCATTCGCTAAACGCGAATTCACGTATCTATGTAAATCGAAAAAAACCAATGCACGCGTAATTCATAGTAAACCCGGATAATCTTTCATTTTTACTCCACATATCCGTTCCAACTTTAGATTCGAGGTTTGGGATACTTTCAATTTTTAGTTCCAATTCCTTTGAATCACAATTAAATTTTGCAGCAGCAGTAGCAAATCTTCCAGATTTACACCTTTAAAACGATTTTCAAAAAATACACCAATTAGTTCAAAGTATTGAAAATACTCATATCGACTGTCAAATTTCTTTAAATGTTTTTGAATTATGAAATTTAATATCTTTGGCATGCATTTTTCGTGTCCGGAAAAAACTCCGCCGGAAAATTTTCCGCCGCACTTTTTTCCGAAACAAAATTTCCGCGCAACAATTTCTCCGATGGAAAATTTTCCGCTTGACATTTTTCCGCGTACATA
>JAQGAK010001678.1:0-28131 GCA_034696945.1 Lipothrix lubbocki | reverse complement strand
TGTGCTTAAGCAGTAATAAGTAATTACTGGGATTAAAAAATAAAAATAACTTGCATCCCAAAAATCGAAAAATAATAATTCCAGGCTTTAAAACGCATAGAAAGTAAGTGATTCGACCAATGTTGACATAATGTACTTATGTAATCTTCTGGATTTTTGTAATTTGTAACATTGCAAGCGAAATGTCAAGATGTTCATATTTTTGTAGCAATAAAAATAGATGAGTGGGAACTTAATTGTTCAATTGGCTTGTATTTGTATATTTTTTATTCAACACACACGTAGAATATATTTATCCATCGAATATTTAAGGGCATTTCCTCAATGTCACCATACACAAAGGTAACCCATGGGGAATCAAAATCGTGCAGAACGGATTTTTGAATGTGATATAATGTCACAATACTAATCTCAAGTTGAAGGACAACAATCATTAATTCATGGTAAATTAATGAATCGGGATGCTCATTTACCCATTACATTTTTGGACAATATGATTCCATCATGCACATTGGCCCATACGTCGGAATAAGTTTGCGAATTAATCTGTTATTCTTGATGACTGCTCTCTTATGTATCTATACATGTGTGAAGAGTTTCCGGTTATGCTTAATTTCCCTCTTGATGATTCACGAGATCGAACATCATTGGGACTAAATCAATATACTAAAGCCATAGACTAATTGCGTTACAAAAAACAAGATTGAACCTTTTGGCATATGAGCAAACTATGGATGACTCTTTTAAAATATAAAAAGGTTTCTGGACTCGAAATCAAAAAGTGTCCACTATACTCGAATCTTCAAGCACGTATTGTCATGGATTAGGCTGCATCCTGTCCAGATGAGTATATATGGGAGAGGATTCATGGCAATTAATCAGTCCTCTGAGTTGGTATAACCGGTGATCTATTGCAATCAATAAACTGTCACATTTTCTTCAATTCAAACACGCAGAAAACCATCAACATGAAGTTTCTAGTTTTGGTTGTAATCCTGACCGTCGTTGCAGGCATTTCTGTAAGGTTACGTTATATTTTTGACATTCATAATTAATTGATTCCGTAAGTATCCATGTAATAAACTTTCTATCAATTTTCCAGGCTGGCCGCATTAAGGGCAAGAAAGACATGGAACAACAACAACAACAACAGGATGGCACAGGAAAGCCGCAACACAAGATGGGAAATAAAATGGGGAAATGGAGCCATCATAAAGGCATGTTTCACGACTGCATGAAACCCTCTAAGACTGCCAACGCTACCCATGCATTGCACCATAAAAACATGGTGGCGTGCTTTGACGAATTGATGAACGTTACCGGGACTTCCAAAATGGAGATGCATAAAGATAAAAAAGCGATGAAGGCATGGATGGATCAAAACCGCGATGTATACTGATACATTTTAATTTCAAAAACAATTTTTTTTAAAAATCATGTACAGTTAGTTTCTACAGTCTAATAATGATGATTACAATATTACAGTGCCTGGCCCAATGTAATTGGAATAAAATGCATTTCGTAAGTTGCAAACTTTGGATTTCACTTGTCGCTAGTTTTGAAACAAGTAAATCATAGTACAATTTTTAAATTGGCATAGCTAGTGCAAATTTAAAATAATATTGTGCTTATTAATTTAGCTGACGATGGCTAATGGAACTGGCACCTTCAACAAAACCCGTATGAGTGAATTCGCAGACACGTTGATTGAGGATGCTGGAAAAGTTTTCAATATGAAGCTTAGCGAATGCACCAAGAAACATGGTATATTCAAGTACAAACTAACAACAAAATAGTTTTTATTTAGAATGTACTGTCTAGTATGAACAGAAGCTAATTATTCTGAATTTAGTTCTGTATAATAATACTATTTTTATATAATCCTCATAAAATAGCATTACAAAGCCAATTCACTGAAGAACCCAACTGTAAAAGTTTGAAAAAGCACCGAGAGTGCTGGTATGACAGTGTCAAATCGGTAATTTGTTATACATTACAATTTTGAAATTTATATTATGTCAAGTACAAATCCTAATCAACATTTAATTTGTATAATTTATATTATGGTGTTCTAAATAATTGTCCTAAAGGCTTGTGATCCCGTGAAGCGCTCAAAGGTATTGAGTGGCAAGGACGATAATACCACTGGAGCTCCAGATACCGATATCGATGATGATGTTGTAGCTGAAGCTTTCGAAATGAGTGCCTCCTCCACTGTTGGTCCCATGTAAGATGAACCAGTGGAAACCAACATGGAATTACCTGCAAATTAACTTTCATTCTGTGTTGTCGAAGTTGTTCAATCTATTCTAATTAAATCATTTATGAAGCAAGACATGTATTTTCTCTTTAATACATAATCATTGAAATTTCCTAGCATCTATACAAATATTACTCCATATACATACATAGATAAATATGCAGAGCACATTTGAGACGATGGTTAAATTTAATTAAAAAACATATTTTCATAAACATGCATCTAATTCAAAATTTGGTGCTCAAAATTAGTTAGTCATAATGTCATGGTGTACCTGAGATATACGTATAAATCGGGTGAATTTAAATTGTAAATTGACTGGAGAAGATTTTACCTGACACAGCTTTGGGAATAGCATGAATGAATTCGATTCCATTAGATTTTAATAATATACACAATACAGATGCATATATTAATATCCTTATTTTGGGTATTTATTATTACGACACCATTTTGCCGAAGTATTGTGGTGATAAAATATAATTTTTTATCATTTAGAATAATATTACGAAATAGATACTCAAAATCAATGACATTAAGCAGACTGTGGTGCTATCTTTTGCTGGAGTGCAATGATGACGTAAACGGGTTGCTAGAATTTAGAAGTTTGTGCTCCACATCTGTTTGTCAGTTTTTCGTGAGTGCACGGTATGAGCTAACAGGGAATCCGACACTCGAAAGCGCAGATATTGCGAATAATTATTTAAAGTATTCTTGGCTTTCGAATTGCAAATTCGAAATTTGATCAACTCGCTGCCAATGCATAAGATGCTCAGAAGTAGCCCGGCAATTAAAATCAGGACGGGGTACATCATAAGTTTTTTGTCCACCAAGCCGTCTTCCAAAATATCCACTGCCATCTCTTCCTTCTGCTTTCTGTGGATTGTTTTTAAAGACTTCTGGTGGAATTCCATCTTCACCCAATAGGCATCAAGGGAGCCCTCTATGATGACGTCAACTGTTCGCTCCAGAGCAACTGAAAAAATTTCATTATAGAGCACACTAAAGGATATGAAGTGTAATAAACTTTAAAAATATTTACAACAATAAAACTAATATTTACCCTTTAGTTGAGGATTTCTCTGTGAAGTTGCGAAACTGCTCGTAGTTACATATAAAGCTTCTCGAGATACCCAGAATTTTAGCTTTCCACGAGCATCAACTAATATGTCTGGCGCAAAGAGGTACAGATAGTTGAACGCAAATAGGCAGACGTTATTACCTTCCAAGATCGTTTTCAAGCACTGTAAAAAAGGGGGAAATATTAACTTACATTATTTTATTTATGGAATATGATAAGGGCTTTCCATCATGAAATTACTAACTTACCCCAGGAATATTCATTCCATAGTCATTAACAGGATGCTTAAGCCGTTTCACCCACGGAAGCCTGGGTTCCATACGAAAAGCTTTGTAAAGGGGAAAATTCAATTGAAAACCTGAATAAATTAATTCCTCGACTGTCAACGGAGGCTTGACGTAGGTAGGTTCAACAAGGATGGAAATCATAACAGATTTGTACAGATTCCCTATCACGATCATTACTAGCAGCCAATATAAAAATATTATACGTGTACCAGCATTTGCTCTTTTTTGGTCCAAAACTTGGTCAGAGAATGGTTGATCAATTAAAACCTTTACGAAGTTAATCATATTAGTCAACATGAGTTTGCATTTTTCGAATGTATTTAAATGGACGCCATCATTTGTATTCATGGATATAAGATGAAGGGTCAGTGCATCCAAAACGATTGAGAAAAATAATGCAATCCAAATTGAAGTATCCAGAGGTTCCACTAAAAATTTAAGTGTCATCTCTTGTTTCTTTGGGAGTGGGGCGAAGAATTGCAATGCGCTGCAGATTACTACTTTTGTGCTGAGAATAGTCACATATTGATACTCGAAAGGAGAAAATGGGAGCGAAAAATGGATCTCATCCCGGTGCAATAGACCAATGTAACTATCCCATGTACCATTAAGGAGCTTGTACCCAAAGCCCCGATTGATGTCGTTGGGTACAACGACTGGTGTTGCGTTCAGCATATCTGCTGTCTCGGACATCAGGACCGCTTGATAGTAATAAATTCGCTTTTCTCGGAACATTTCCACTTGCTTCTGTTTATCCGTCTTTGCCAGCGGCGCTCCGATACGTACCTGATGCCCTTTAAAATCTCTCCACGGATTCAAAAATACATCCTCGTGGTCAGAGATATCTTTTGATGGGTCAGTGAAGTTTGTTGATAAGTCATCGACGATTTTTGGGAAGTCGACCGAATTACTGACTGCAGCGACACTACCAACTTTTTTGCATCCAGAAAGTCCATCAAATGGTCTTGGAACTAATAAGTCCCAATGTGTATCCATACCATTTTCTCCAGAATTAACTTCTAACAACACCAGAACATTGCACAACCTACGGATGAAATTAGTTCTCCAATACCCTTCAGGAATATGATTTTCGAATATGAAGTGAAATGTCGTGTAATAAGTTCCAGGAATGCCATTCAACCAATTTTCGTCTCCTAATTGAAGATCCGTCGACAATTGGGATTTTAAATGAATTATCAAACTACATCCACAGGAATGCTTCGATATAATTTGTTTAGTAATTAAAATTACTGGGTTGTCGATTATTACAAACAATGAAGATGTAGTAATTGGAACAGCTGCTGTTCCATTGTCGGCTATTATAAACACTGTACAAAGTCTCCATTGAGAATATTTTGGGGACGAAAATATTGTCGGAAGGTATGAAAATATTGTTTGAATTTTTGCATTATTGATTTCCCTAAAATTACTTCCTATCGTCACAGTCGTAATAATACCGGTGATATTAAATGATAAAACCACGAGCAACTTTACAGAAATAAGTCTATCTAGGGATATTAAAAGGGCTCTCATTGTTGTCTATCCTTATACAGGTAAGCTAACCTTCCTTAAGCTCTTTCTTAGTACAAATCTCCGTAGAAACCTTGCTATCATATCTCCCAAAGTATTTCAAGAAGGCTGATTACGAAAGATAAGCCATTAAATACGCTAATATTAGTAAATTTAGTTTTGTATGATAGCAATTTATATTTACGTTGAAGGTTTGCAATACATAAGATATTAAGTTAACTACTAACGTTTTCGTTCGTTTAAAGCAAAAATTCGGGTACATAGATCATGAGATTTCTGCCATTTGAGAAGATGAAAAGAATCAAATACCGAGACATTGCAACCATATTTCTTCCGTCAGGGTCAATTTCTGCATGCCACCTTGTTTATCGAAAAAAGTAAATATGTACTGGCACTATGATATTATGTGCGCATAAAAGCACCCTGAACAAATTGCTACTGTATCAAGTACAAGACTTTTTTATTGTAATAAATGCATAAAAGTTTATGTATTTTGTACAAAATCTTAGGAGCGTGAAGGCAAGACATTGTACGACAATGGAATCGAAATCAATTCTGGAGTAACGTGTACTACATTTACATCATTGACTTCCATTGCACGCAACAGGAGACGCTTGAATCTAAATTTAGGTGTATAATATGTGTTCAAAAAATGTATGGCAAAATTCCTTAAATTCCCTATTCTACTATGTGAACCTGATTTTTTGGAGGTGCATAAAGATGGCGTGTTGTCATTGCCGGCCGTCCATTTTCCTTGTTTTTTTAGGTAAAAACTGCGGCACACCTCATAAATGAAGGAAATGCTTCCTAATACAAGACCTACAATCAATATTATAATTGGAAGGAGCATTAGTTCCTTATTGACTAAGTTGTCATTTAGTAATGGATTCTCTAAATTTCTTTGCTGCTTTCGATGTATAGTCTTCAAAGACTTCTGGTGGAACTGCATTTTCAGCCATTGGTACTGTAAAGAGCCTTCTACCATTACATCAACCGCTCTGTCAACAGCAACTGAAAGAAATTAATTTAGAATAAAATTTAACTTAACTAACAATTAGCCAACCAAAGTTAATTTAATAAAACTCGAATAAAATATTCTGAAACTGTACTTTTAAGTTGTGGATTTTTCTGTGAAATGGCGAAATTACTCGCAGTGAAGTACAAGGCATCTTTCGATACCACAAATTGCAACCGTCCATTGGCATCTACCAGAACCTCCGGAGCAAAAAGAAACAAGTATGTAAAAGTGAATAAGCAGACGCTCTTCTCTTCCAGAATAGATTTCAGGCACTGGAAAAAAATTAACCCAATCAAAATGCTGATACAATATTTGTTTTCTCGTCACTATAAGTGTTCATATTTGACCAAGACATTTAAAATGATTAAAATTACCCCAATGAAATTCATTCCATAGTCAACAACAGGGTATCTCAGATCCTTCACCCAAGGCAAGCGTTTCTCGAAATGGAAAGTTTTGTAGAACAAGAAGTTCAAACGAAAATCAGATTTAACTAACTCTGCCACCGTCAAAGGAGATCTTATATACAAGGGCTCTACTAAAAATGAAATCATAGCAGATTTATACATATTCCCGAGGACAATCATTGCCAGTAGCCATACTAAAAATAAAATTCGTATCCCAGAAGTTGTCCTACTCAGAATTAACAATCTCTCCGGGACGGGTTGATCAATTAAAATTTTAACAAACGCCATGACTTTCAGAACGAAGAATTCAATTGTTTTCGTAGCATTCCCTTTTATGATTTCATATTGTGTCCGCATAGATGGCGAGAAAGCTGTTATAGCATATACGGCTACAGAATTAGCCCACATACAGAACAGAATGGAAAGCCAATTGCTTAATTGGAAGGGCTTGATCAGAAACATCAAAGATGTTCTCGCTTTTCTGGGGAGTGGGGCTAAAAATTGCAGTGGGGTCATAATAACGGGTTTAGACATCAAAAAGTACGGAAATTGATGCTCAGAAGCAGCAAATGGTACTGCAATATCTATTTCATCTCGATGGAGTTTTCCAATGTAGCTATCCCAGGATCCATTAGCAAGTTTACGACCAAAACCACGAGAGATGTCGTTGGGAACTACAGCAGGTGTTGCGTTGAGCATTTCCGCTGTCTCAGAAATAATTACGGCTTCTAAATGATATATCCCTTGTTTTCGGAACATTTCCACTTCTGTCTGCTTGTCTGGATTAGTAAGTGTGGCTCCTATTTTAATTGGTTGACCTCTTAAATCCTTCCAGGGATTCCAGAAAACGTCTTTTTTGTCAAAGACAAATTCTGGTAAATAAAAAGCAATAACTGCAATTGTCATACTTCCGATTTTCATAAATCCAAAAGATACAAATGGATTTGGAACTAACAAATCCCAATTAGGTTTGTTATCAATGAGATTTGTTCCATTATGTACCAACACTAACACATTGCACAATCTACGGATAAAACTAGTCCGCCAATAATGATGTTCTGGAATACGATCTTCAAAGAAAAGATGGAATGTTATGTACAATGATCCGGGGATATTCTTCAACCAGTTATCATTTTGTAGTAGTTGAAGATCCGTGGACAACTGTGGCTTCAAATAGATACACACGCTACATCCACTGGAGTATTTTTGT
The DNA here is from genome assembly GCA_034696945.1 of Lipothrix lubbocki. NCBI lineage: Eukaryota > Metazoa > Arthropoda > Collembola > Symphypleona > Sminthuridae > Lipothrix > Lipothrix lubbocki. The sequence goes on along the minus strand of JAQGAK010001678.1, from coordinate 20,338 downwards.
ATAATGATTGATGTTTTTAATTTTAATGGAGAGCTTATTAATACAAACAATAAATTGATTGGAAGATCTGGAATCGAGTTATCAGCGATTATAAACAACGTGCATTCTTTCCAGTCTCGATATTTTGGTGATGAAAATACCTTGGGAAGATGTCCAAATAAAGTACCTAATGGTGTCCCTATGTCGCCATGTACACTTGTATCAGTATGCTGCATGTTTAAACTAATGGTAATTAAATTGAGAAAGATGGTAAGAAGATTAAGAAATACATAAATGATTTTCATCTTTGCAAAATGCAATGACTCACTGAAATTACTTATCGTTAGAAGGGGCGTTGCTACTTGTGCTTATAGTTCAATGTCACTCATATGCGGTAATAATCCATTGTAAATATTGCTTGAGACATGGCATATTGATTCTCGGGATGACTGGACGGGGATTACATATTTGCACTTTGTAAACTCTTGTCAGATTTCCAAAAGAAGCAGAGACCGTAAAATGTGACTTATTATCTCACAGGAAAAAAAGCAGAGACCGTAACTGTACAGTCTCCGTATTTTCGGTACCAGGGTCAATAAATATTTACTATGGTGAACATAGTGACAACGAACAACTATGATTTTCTTTTGCTCCAACAAAGCCGTTCTCCCCAAAAGAATATCTTTAATAATAGACAGTACAATCGAAGGAAAATCTACGTATAACAGCACAACGTATGAGTTTGCTTGGGTCAAGTTGTAATAACTGCTCTGTGACATTCGTGGTATACCCACAACGGTTTTACTTTCTCTAATAAAGTACCGATTATGATACAGTACGTCACTCTTACTTACATAAACTTAAATTCCAACAGTTAAGTAAATTGTCTAAAACGCAAATGGGAATCATTTGTGGTTGGGTTTACAAATCCTCCTAAGAAATAGGTTTGTCTATCATTATAAAGCCTCATTATATTGCTTGGAAAAGCTAGCAAAATGGTCAAACTTTTAAAGTGCATCAATCATTGAGCTATACTGATGTACTCACAAAAGTGCATTGTATGTACAACAGTGTTAAGCCTATTGCGGAAGTGGGTGCTTAGCTTAAACCGTGCCAATTATATTAATACGCGGAAGAAAAATAAATAATAATTATAAGCAACCAGCTGCAGCAATAAATAATTCACCTAAATCTTTCACAATAATTCTCTCAAAAATAACAATAAATAAAAAAAATAAAGTATGAAGGTAAAAAAACCAATGCTTAAACGTGAAACCAAAAACAGGCCAAGGTGAAGTCCGAAACCGGAATAATAACAGAAATACATATAAATTTATTTTAATTTCGTAAGACAGACTTAAAGTACTTCTCACTCTGGACGTCACTTGCGTTTACAGCGGTGCAAGAAAATGGAATGTCAAAGCTAAGAATATAACAACTAAATAAAGTTAAAGTATAGATGTGGTATGCTTGTGAGGAAAACACTTTCCTTTCCTTACAAATCTTAATTGTACAAGTATTTTTGATTCCATAACAAAAGTGAAGATTTGTGCAAACTTGAACCACTAAAAGCTTCATTATTTTGTAGCAAACTATTTCTTGTGTAAATATATGTAGTATATTCCTTGCTCAGCATAGCTGTAGAATGGGGGTTTGAACAAACTGAGGTACAATAATAAATTTGAAACTACTATAGATGTATTAACTTGAAAACCATTATATTTCTTTCTCGTTTGAAATCGAAAATTAATTAACTCTACACAAAAGCAGAATGCGCTCAAGATCAATGCAGCAATTAAAATTAATAAAGGGAATATTATGATTTTCTTATCTACTAAGCTATTCTCTAAAACGTGCCATGATTCTTCCTTTTGCTTTTTATGGATTGTCTTTAGGGACTTCTGATGAAATTCCATCTTTATCCAGTGCGAATCAAGTGAGCCTTCGATGATGGCATCTACTACCCTGTCCAAAGCAACTACAGAAACAAAAACAAATTATAAATATTTTTATTCTTTCAGTATTCGACTAATGCATTTCGTCAAATATCTTGTAAACAGATTCTGTTTTACTGTAAGACATAATTACCTTTTAGTTGAGGATTTCGCTGCGAAACGGCGAAACTGCTGAAAGTGTTGTACAACGATTCTTTGGAGACCAAGAATTTTAATTTTCCACGAGCATCAACAAGTACATTTGGTGCAAAGAGGTACAAGTAGTTTAGCGCAAATAAACAAACGTTATTGCCCTCCAAAAGTGATGCCAGGCACTAAAAATTAACAATAATAATTAATTAGCCATTAAGTTACAACGTGACTTTTTTTGCACAATATTTTAATAAAAATTGTAGTATACAGATTTAATGCATACATAAAATAGTGCAATAAGCCCTTATAAGTATACTTATACCTAATCACAAAACAAACTCACCCCATGTATATTCATTCCAAAGTCATTAACAGGATTTTTAAGGCGCTTAACCCATGGAAGTCTGGTTTCAAAATGAAAAGCTTTGTAAAGGGGGAAGTTAATACGATAATCAGACTTAATTAACTCCTCTACCGTCATTGGAGGTTTCAAGTAAGTAGGTTCCACAAGTACGGAAACCATCACTGACTTATAAATGCTTCCAATTACAATTACGACAAGCAACCAACATGCTAATATAATACGGATTCCAGTATTTTCGTGTCTTTGTTCCAATTCGAAAGATTGATCAATGAGAATTCGTAGGAAGTTAGAAATGTTTACTAACATGAGCCTTACCTTCTGGAGCATGCTTAACTTTAGAATGTCCTCGTTTATATCTAAATTAGGGGAATTTACCATTGCGAGATATATAATAAACGTATTTAACATAATCGACAGAGATAAAGCAATCCAAATGGAAGAATCTAGAGGTTTCACTAAAAAGTTAAGAGTTATCTCTTGCTTTTTCGGCAATGGAGTAAAAAATTGCAGTGGACCGTATATTACAACTTTGGACATGAGAATTACAGCAAATTGATACCGGAAAGGAGTAATTGGTAGGGTAAAATGGATCTCATCCCGGTGTAATTGACCAATGTAACTATTCCATGAACCATTAGGGAGCTTGCTTCCAAAGCCCCGTAAGATGTCGTTGTGCACAACGACTGGTGTGGCGTTCAACATAGTTGCAGTCTCGTACATTAGGACCGCTTGGTAATCATATATTCGCTTTTCTCGAAATATTTCAACTTGCTTCTGTTTATCATTCTTTCCTAGAGGCGCTCCGATACGTACCGGCTGCCCTTTAAAATCCTTCCACGTATTCCAAAATAAATTGTTTCTATCGGAAACATGTTCTGGTATGTCAACAGATGTAGTTCCACTACTGTCCATGCTACCAATTATTATAAATCCAGGTCCTATAAATGGGTCTGGAATCAACAAATCCCAGTGATCACTGGTAAATTTAATACTTCGCAACAGCACAAGCACATTGGACAACGTACGGATGAAGTTAGTTCGCCAGTAATTTTCCGGAATAGTACTTTCGAAGAAAAAATGAAATGTCATATAATAAGTTCCAGGGATGTTTTTTAACCAATTTTCATCTACTGAATGAAGGTCAGTGGATAACTGAGATTTTAAATACAATATGACGCTACATCCACTGGAATATTTTGCTATGATTCTTGTTGTCAATAATACTACTGGGTTGTCTATGATGACAAACAATGAAGATGGCGTCACTGGAAGATCAGATATTGGGTTATCTGCTATAATAATCATTGTACACTCATTTATTCTCCACAGGCGATACTTTGGGGATTGAAACAATCTAGGAATTTTCAAAAATATTGTTTGTAGGTCTATATTTACACCCGTGTTTCTCGAACTCGTTGTAATTATTACAAGGATGAGAATCCCTGAGCATATATGGAGTATTTGCATTATGTTTATCTTTTAGTATTCTTCCCACTTCTGGAATTCTGCAAATTATCCCTCCATTTTTGCTTTGCACCACAGCTGAAAACAACTTCTGCGTGGGTTCAACACGTAATGGTAGAATGTTTGATTCTGGCAGAATTTTTGTTATGTAGGAATTCATTGTTATATACTAGTACATTCGTGGCATTGAATATTTCTTAAATAATGTGCACAAAGTGATCTCTGTTGAAATGGGACCCAAAAAATATTCAGTCATATAAGCTTGCTGAAACTATTCAGTACAACTGAATAACAAATAACAATGAATAACCAATAAACGTACGTAATAATAAAACATTAATATAATATCGTATCAATGCAATTAATTGCGTGTGTGGGACAAGTATGTGCATTCATATTTCTTTGGCATTGTCTGAATGTCACCGTTAGGTGATAAACCAAAAAACCTTTGGGGAAAATAGCTCGCTAGTATTATTACACGACAATAGATAGTTTTATAGGTCTGGACACGCATTTTTGCAAACAGCAACAGAATTAATAATTGAACACTTCTGTAGTCTACATTTTATTAGTAGAATTTATTACCGACACAATCGACCTTGTATGTCAAAAATAACCACGTTAGTCTGCTATTAAATTTACACTTGCATAGCAGGCACATTCTGATAAAATAAATTATGACACGATATGACGGATGAATGAAGGCAACTTGAAGGAAGATGGAGCAGCTGACAAGAAAACATAAGGAATGCCATCTTGTCTGAGATCTTAGACCAAAACGCACTCTCACGCCGGAAGAATATGTTGATTCCCATCTTTGTAACTTATAATACATACGGTGTTGCTGATAGATAAAGCTGGTTAATGATGAATTTGGGACTTATTGGGATGATATTGACTTTACAATTACAATTGTTTTAAATTTTCGTTAACACCTTGCGGTAAGAGAAACCATCATTGACATTTTGAACCGTATACCTACCATTTACGAACTTCTTTGGTATCCTTAACCGTTCAATATTAACCACAACCAGTAAAATTTGGAGAGCATATAGCAACCTTAAATTGGTAGAACCACTAGTTACGTGAGGAGTACTTTTCTGATTTATATTTACATAAATCTGTAGAAGATTTCAGGTATAGAAAGATAGATACATGTATATATTGAATAAGTGGTACGGTAAAGTCACGTATGTTCAGTACCTACTCAAATCAGCGGAAATAAAAATCATTCGCACGGCGTCATAACATTATTAGTATTAGGTATGCATTATTGTGGTTATCAAGTTTATAATAACTTCTTTATAATACGAGCTTACATACAGTATAAAACTATTATTTTCCTCCCATGTATAACAACTATATTATGCTGCCTAACTGCCTACACCATAGGTTAAATTTACGCGTGTATCACAGGTATATTGTCAATAGATAAATTACATAACTAAAAATTAAAATCAGGAAGAGCAAACATAGGAGCGGGATGAGCAATGAGCATGTAACCCTTGGCGCTAAAGGTGTGGAAGTGGAAATACACCTGCAATGTGGGGTATTAAAATCTCTATGAATATGAATACATACATACACATGCAACAAGTTACATGTTATATAAAGCACAGCTCAAGTTCTGATTGTGGATTTTTAACAAGGTGTGCAATGTACATACTCTAAATATATAGAGTATGTACATAGCAACAACGGTTTAGTCTAACCAGGAAAAAGGTAATGACTCTATGTGGAGCACAACAAAGTTAAATGGTCACGGCGGATACTCATGCGAAATTTAGTTAATTGTATGTATACATATATAATTATATCTAATTAAATGGTTTAGAAAAACAGGTTGCATTTTTCGCATTTGCCAAGTCGGTTTAGTTTTCATCAGCTAATCACTATAAATACAGTTTTACCTTAATTTAACTTTTATACAGAGGTAGCAAAAGCCAAGAAGGAAACATTGCCTAATTAAGAAGAAAATAATATCCCTAATAATATTTTGAAGCATGTGAAATATCACGTAAAATATTGTAGTACATAATTAGATATGTAGATGCTCAATATTGAAACTATATGAGGCTCTATGCACAATAAAGTAACAAAAATATGTGCCTGTGCCAGAATAATCTTTTTGCTTCTAACATGGTCACAGTTAGAAATAGTAAAAGAAAAATTATTTCATGCATTTTATTTCCATAGACTACAGTACTTACATATTATTTCCAGATTATTAAAAATAAAATAATTTCTTTACATATCTCTCAAATATATGTGATTACTGTGTAGCGATTATCATATTTCACTTCCCCACCATACGAATTGCAAAGCAGCTGGGTGGTTACACGGGATAAATAAGAATTTAAACTTAAAGCTTACAATATAGGTTAATTAATTCCTTGTTCGCCTACAAAATAACAAGGTAAAGATGGACTGAGGTTCAAGGTAGAACGTTCTGCAATATTCACTTCACATCACATTCATGCCCGAGCCCGAGTATATTATTGATTTACTCAAGCCCACAATAGCATATACATAGTACGGAATCACACATCTAAAGGGTGAGCACCACTGTCGAAACTGTGGATTGCGAATTTTTCAAGGTCAACAACAAGCGAGCATCAGTGCTATCGTATACGCTGGATTCTGCTGATTCCGTCATTCCATATGCTTTTTGCGTGTGTGGTTCCAGAATAAATGCGGAATTAAATGTACATAAAATAGTACACGTGTTGAGTTATCAGTACTTTTTAAGCTTATCAACATCATTAAATGATCTTATGCGTTTCTTGTTTTCAATTGTATTTACGTATCGCATTCCTCTCAAATCTTGCTCTCGTGCTGTGTCAAGTGGATTTATGATTGAACAACAACCTGTTCCGACGAGGAGTGGATTCCTTGCAACGCTCTAATTGAACGGCCCCTTCCTTTTGAGAACACACGGAGGAATCATACGATGATGTGAGCGAATCGTGGAGCTTGTCCACGAGGTAGTCTCATGCGTTTGCACACTACAAATGTATGTCGGATGTATGCTTTTTTGTTGACAGGAGCGATTTTTGCACTTGCGAATTTGCAAAACACTTACCTATACAACAAAGTCCCTGCCGCTAGAATATTGTTGGATCAGTAGGCGGTAGATTAGCACATGAGTATTTTTCAGCTTAAGCTTTCATTCCATAACAAAATGTTGCTCCCAGCGGTTGAAAGTATTTCTCCTGTCATCCTCAAGTCCCTACAAGGGGTAAGTCACGTATACAATACAATATTATATAGTGTAACAATTAACAATATTAATTTATATTTATTTGCGAATTTATTTATTTAATTTTTGTATTTTAATTGTGCATGAATTTTAATTTACTTAAATTTTATTAAATTATGGATTTAATTTACGCATTTAATTAATTTATTTTCTAATATTTTTATTTTATTTCAGGTACTATCGCAGAATAGGATGTCTGCTGTAAGGATGACTCCAATGATGAATTCCTTCAGGATACCAATTCGCAGTTTAAGTACCCACAAACTGACCAAAAATTTATTATTACTTACTAATACTCCTAGACCACTACCTGCGAAGGTGAGCAACAAAGAGTCATCCCTACCTTTTGCCCTGATAAGACCTGGAGGAGGGTTATTACTGGAGGACCAGAGACCCTTGTGTGTACTCATGGGTTGGCTAATGGCTAAGCAAAAACATATGAACAAGTATGCACAACTGTATCTTGACCAGGGATTTGACGTGCTCTCTGTCAGTTGCAGCCCTTATCAGCTTCTCTTCCCCGAGAATGGAGGCAAGGTAAAAAATTGACAGCTGTATAATTCTGCACGTTCTGCAGATGTGAACATGAAATTATCATATTGTTTTTATAAGTACAGATTCTTCTGATCGCGATCACGTTGTGAACTACTGTTATATGTGTATCTATAGCTACTATATTAAGTATATGAAATATCATGAAAATACATATATGTACATGCTCTGTACTTCTAGGTGATTGCCAAGGATTTGCTGACCTTCTTGATGAATAATCCTCAATACAATCAAACAACCCTCCATGGCTTTTCCATCAGCGGCTTCGTTTGGGGACAGGTCATGGCTCTGATGAGCGCAGATCAAGAAAAATATCACCGTGTCATGCAGGGAATCGTGGGTCAGATCTGGGATAGTCCTGTGGATGTTGAAGGTATCTCTCAAGGCATGGGTACTGCCCTCTTCCCAAATAATAGGTTCTTGAAATGGGCCATTGAAGCATACGTTAGGTAATTAATAATACAAAGTATTTCATTGATCAGAAAAATACTTACATTTAATCAGTAACATGTACTTAAAAATATTTATGTTTTATTTAAATATATTTACAGCTTTCATGTAAACACATTCCAAGAAGCGGCGACACAACACTACATTCAATCCAGCATACTGTATCACAATAGCATTGTGAAAGCCCCGGCTCTCTTTTTCTGCTCTGAAGATGATCCTGTAGCCTTCCTTTACATTGTAGAGCGAGCTGCCGAGAGATGGGAACGTAATGGAGCACAGGTAAGAGAAAGGAATATGTCTCCTTAATTTACTGTTGTCAACACCTCTTACCAGTTGAACAAATAAATAACGAGATTTTTGTTTTTAGGTGTATATGAAATGTTGGAAATCCTCTCCTCACGTAAGTCATATGTGGCGCCATCCGGAAGAGTACACGGCGGAAATGAAAGCCTTCCTGGAAAAACTCGGATTGCTGCGCTATCCAAATAAATTTCAAACAAAAAAGGTCGCCGCCGTCGCATCTAATTAATATATTTGTTAAAATCGTCTTGTCCCGAATACCACGTTTGTTAATTGTATTATTAGCTTTTGTAGAAAAATTAAAATAGTTCTCAACTATTGTCGTAAACGTATACGTATACCAAATATAATCTTGCTCGCTCTAAAAGTAATATTTTCAGTTTATTAAACGCAAGTTAAACATGTAGAAAAAGGATGCATTTCAGTGAATAATATTACTAGCAAAAAATTACTATACGCAATTAAAATTACATGTTTCTCAAAGTACGGTATAGATAGAGAGAATTGTTAAAACTTACATACGTGAAAACGTATTTTGAAATATTCTAGTTAGTTTGAATGTGGTTGAACATTCCTTGCCTCTGAGTATTAAACTTGTCAAATAAATACAGCTTCGTTGCTGTTGTGGTTAATGAATGTGTACTTAAGTAGGAATACGATATTTGTTTAATAGAAAACAAAAAATGCAATGAATGAAAATATTGGATATCCTGTCACTGTATAATGTTACAATACGTATGTACTTACGCGACTATACGTTTGTTATTGCACGTTAAAACAATGGAATGGCGTTCTTGTTTGTAAAGAAGACAAGCATTTATTAAAGGTCGGTGTTTATAATATAATCTTTGCCTATTTTCCTTTTGTACATGCCAGCTAGGGCTAGCAATAATCAAGATGTAATTAATAGGTTTATATTATTATATACTTATATGTACTTAGTAATACGATTATTAGCCCATATGATTCGTTCTTTATTCTGCCACTTTCAGGCAGTTACCAACATGTATCTAGTAATGTTTATTCTAATAAATCAATAAATCCGAATTAAATGAATATATTCTATTCCTACAAGCTAAGAAAGTTCATTATTAGGAAACAAAATATTAAGTTTATTTATAGATTTGTAGATAAATATGTTAAATTCATGAACGAAGAGGTTAGTTTTTGTCTTTTGAGTATACTGCTGTTGATGCTTACAGTAGGTTTAGTTACAAGCACGACACGAATTAAGTAATTAAGATTAAGATGAATCATACCTATCCCTAAGTATGCGAAGATGAGTATCTTTAATCAAGAACTCTCTAAGCATAGAGGACTTTGAGTAAAGAATTGCAATTTGGGTATGATACTATCGTCCATTATAAGAGCACATAAATATGTATGTCCCGACGGGAGTCACGACAAAATGATCCCATTTTTTATATCAGGGTGCATTAACGATGATGACGGAGACCGTTCCCCCCGCATTCCTTAAGTACGTATAGTTAGGATAAGAAAAGAAACTGCAAGCAGTCCCAATGCAATCAAGCTAAACACTGATGTACCTCTGTGGAAGACATGCAAACTTCTATAGAAGTTGCAAAGGAGAATATTTCAAAGAGTACGGATAGACGCAGAAGGCGTTTGCAGTTTCCCCTCCCGGAGGATTTTAAAACTTAAATTGAATTTTATTTTGCATATATTCATCCCAGAAAGTACAACAAGTGCGGTGTACAAAGACATGTCGTAGGAAGATCATCTGAAGTATATCTTCAGACAGTCATCAGTACTGAATTTAGGCCGAGCATTTTCCCTCAGAATTAAATGCACAGACCACAATATCGCACAATCGCATGCCATTGCAAGGGCATTATGATAAACATACCCAAATGAGAAAAGACAGGCTCACCTGAAGTTAAAAATTATTGTTGTAGGCTAGCAAAAAATAATGAGCAGGAAAATTGTGATTGTATTAGATAGCGGATTGTAGTACAGAGTAATTTTCTACATGAAAGTAAGTTTCCGTTATAAAGAAACATGCACATGTACGTACACAACTTACCTTACTGTTAGTACACATATCGTACTACTTCACTTTTAATAAATTCACGCTCCATTAAAACTGCACGCCATCAAATCGAACAAAATGAATTATAACCTCATATGTTTCCACCTTATAGATCTCAGCCGCAATACGTAAATACAGGATGAGAGCCAATGAATATATCGTCGGCAAAGAATGCCAAAGTACCAATTTCTATCCCTTCAACATTGAAATTATTACTTTTTGATACTTCGCCGATAATATGTAAATCCAATTTTGGGAGATACTCCCACACAATCCCAAGCCCATTCAATGCATACTTGACTTGAAAACAAACCTGTTGAAACTAAAGCAGGCCGGGCACGAGTAAATTGGGTATCTGAATTGCCTAAAACCATTCAGTCAGTGTCAAAGTAGTTCTTTCCTCCATAATAAGTTACAACTTCGAGTTGGTGAAATTCGCAGGATTACATGTAATTGCTTTGCATCTATACCTATGTATCTGTAAAAATACCCCGGAGCTTGACATGACTCCGTTATGTAGTTTCAACAATCCCCAAACAATTTCAATTTTGTGACTACAAAGCCCGCATTTTCCAGATGATCCTCCTTACCTTGAATGTATCATATATACACGTATACACTATAGAATAGAACTTGTAGAACTTTATTTTACATGTAAACCTTACTTGTTTATATTCCTATGCAAGCTGTGAGTTACATATCTCGCTAGTTTGTTTTCCACAATATTACAGAAATTCCTAAAGTGAGATTTTTGCTAACTTGTGGCAACGTAAGTTCGTTGTGCTCTAAAAAAGCTGCATATTTCACTAGGAAGTTAAAGATGAGTAAATCAATTTTTACTCTTCTTAAAAAACGGCGTTAACTAGTGATAATTACCAAAATAGGAGCCTCATTTTATTGGCAAAAGCTGCTATTTTGTAAAGCATGTGTTTGAAAGTATAAATATACCTGAGGACTCCTTCCCCTGAGTATGTACTTTCTTCCTATGAGCAATAGTACAAGTATTGTATACCTATAGAGCAGACAAACATAACCCAAAGGTAATAAAGGTACGAAAAAGACAAATGCATTTGGCAACCAGAACAGAATATTAAGCGTTTAGGGATATAAGATGAAGCCGCAAGAGAATAAAGTTTGCTTATAAATGTGGGTTCAGAATGCAATTTTGCCTTTTTCTCCTTGCGTCAGACTGGGACAAGGAGGACTGAAAATTTCATTAAACCAACCCAGTAACCAGTACACCTGAAGGGAAGACATCGTGGCCTTTTTTCATTAACTCCATTACATCTGTTTGGTCTCTTATACCTTGTTTATTTTCTCACATGCATACATATCCGTAGAGTCTATCTACAGTCTTATAAATTTGAAATAATTACGGACGCTTTTTCAGTAGCTTTCTAATCCTGTATACTTTTTACTCTACTGACCATCCTGATCTTCTCGCAGTCTTCATTGTGTCAGGAATACTATCGCTTCTCTCTCAGACTTCCTCTTAAAACAAGTCAGAGGTGTGCAAATTTCGTAAAAATACTGTTTAAAGTATACAAATTAGTTGTGTAAAAGTGAGATACAATAATATTAGATTGGTGATATTCACGGATTCTGTAAAAATGTTAAGAGACATTTTACTCTTGCTTGTCTTACTTGGCCCCAAAGTTGCTCATGGCTTCAGATATGACGAGGCTGAGAAAACACTCAAGGCAATCCGTGAAAAGCCGAATTTGCTTGACGAGGGAGGCAACTCAACCATGTTATTATCTGACTGCAATTATCAACGTGGGGATTTAAAGCGAATCGTTGTGAGTGCAACGAGAGCTATGGATTTCTTCGAGAAACATTTGGATGAGATGGTTATTGATGCTGCTATCGGCACGAGGATAATGGAATGTAAGTTTCATAATTCCGTATATATTTTCCAGAATCCATCATATATTTCTATTACATATAATTAATAATATTTTTAGTATTAGCAAAATATTCAAACTTATGCATTACTAAATTTATTTACCTACATGCCTACATAAAAAAAATTTTTTTGAACTTTTCACCCCAAAGCACAACTCATGCTTTTCCAAGCTGGACACCCCAAGCTTCCTCAGACCTTGCAAATGTATTTAATGACTCTTCAGTTCAAGAGTGAGCTTTTGAGTGAAGAAATTATTGACAAGTTCACCGATCTTATGATGACAAACCAACTGGCACAACAGGAAAGAAGTAGTAAGTTGTTATATCAGTATGTATAATTTGGGATAATATGTGTACTCCGGAAGTATAAAAAATGAGATTATCGAAAGTTCAAAAACAATCAAAACCATACTCTAGAGATAACTAATGTTAATAAAATCATACAATTTTCAGAATTGGTTCAAAATCTATACTGGGTATATAACGCTTCTTTGTGGGAAAGCCCAAGTTTGGGAAATTGGAAGTTGAAAAATGAGGCTGAAACACCAACAGTTAATAACACTATGGAAAATATGGAAGCTCAGGTGGAAGTAATGAAAGAAGAGATATCAGATCAGTGCATTTCCGGGATCTTTCAAGGATGCTCTGTCACCGATGGTTGTGCTAAGTTATTCATGGAAAAGCCACACTCAAAGTACTCATTGACTCATCAAGTTCTTTTCTTCCTTATTGCAAAGAAGGTAATAACATATAATACGAATCAGTTTCTAAATTAAACCAGAACTTGAGAAGTAAATGATAATTTTAAACCGCCATCTTTACACTTAATCTAGACTTTTAGGAATTTATGCATTGAATTATTATTGTTTACAGCAAAAGTGTTTTACTGATGAGCGCTTCAAGTCAAAAACGGGCAATTACACAGATCCGGCAGAATTTGTGCGAACCATGTGCGACAGAGTTTGGGAAGAAGCAAATGCAATTGAAGAATCTGGATTTCCTGCCCAATACCGAGATTTGTTGGCTGAACAGAGTAAGTGAATCCATGGATACGATATAGAAATAAAATTTAAGACATCGAAATTTTCTAAATTACTAAACGTTTGTCTGGCATAGTTACTGTCTGCTCCTTGGCTGGCTACACTCAATTTCTGAAGCGTTCATGGTTGGAAAACATCCTTTCCTGGCAGAATCAAGATGACTCCGTGGGCTGTTTTATGGCTACGAGAGTGCCAGAGCCCTCTCCCGAATTGAATGAGGAAGTTGTGAAGGTTGTACCGAATGTGAAGACTTCAAGACGGGTTAAAAGATCCGATAATTTCGTGCGAGTGGGTGACATCAACAATTGTTCTGTTCATTTCACTTCTGTCAGTTTGGGAGCAATGGCAATGCATTTGCGATACTTTGGTGATACTTGTTTGAAAAATTATTAAAATTGCAATTAATTTTTCATTCGTAGTTTTGTAGTGTTTTCGCTCTCTTCAGTAGCTAATTATTATTTTTTTAATGTTTTTATTTATTTGCTTATTGTTGTTGAATGTAATATTTTATTTTTTAGTACATTGTTTCCTTTGCTGTTTCCAAATTACAAAAATGCCTACACAAAAAAGTTAACTTCTCAAAATACAACATATTTCCTAATTACTATTTTGCAAAACTATTGTTTGTATTGTGTTTTGAACTATGTGAAGCAACGTTTTTTGTCTAGACATAATATGCGCGTTGAACATATGAATAAATGTCAATCCTGTATAAATTCAATGTGGCGGTGGCATACTGCAAACCTATAAAAACCATTTAAATGCACATTATTTGTCAATAATTATTAAAAGTATGGGCAAAACTTAAAGGAAATATAACACTATGTATCATGAATGTTGTACTTTTTCTACGGAAGCGCGGACACATTTGGTGAATTCGTTGTTTTCAGAACAGTCTTTGCTGGACGTGGAACTAGTTCCGGGTTTAAATTCTGTTGTATAGAATTTATTACATTACTAAATTACGATGATTTTCATATTCTCACTTTTTGTATTCCATAAGCATCTAAATATAAGCAAACATTACTCACTGGGACTACAGGCTTCCAATAACGGAGCCAAATATTCCATCGCAATTGTGGGGAAGGAGTGTTCCACAAATGATCTCCAAGCCTTTGCATTGAGTTGATTGTTAACCTATTATCATTCATACATAAGTACGTAAATATATTTACATTAGTTGGTATATAAAATTTAAAAATTCACACAACACAGAACAACATTAATTTTACAATCTTTATCATGTTGGTAATGGTAAGTGATAACTTACTATAACTCCCAGCGTTTCAAGCCGACACAGCCGAGTGCACTGCAAGGGCATACAGAGATGAACTCATGATTATGGCTAATTAATATATAATAATTATATTAGAATTATTCTAGGTCAAATAATGTTATACATACATCATTCCATACTATGCTTGAGCGTAAATAGTTACAGTTACAGGTAGTCTTCTTACCCCTTTTGCCGTCGGAAACGTTTTCGAACACTCTAAATCTGCATTCAATCGAGCTTTGGTGGGCTTTGAATTGGCTCCCATGCACTTTTTCACAGTAGGTTTCTTGGTAGTTTGTGCTTCCTGTAATAGTATAAATAAATAAAATGGATAATATTAAAATAAATAATGCTGCTTATACCTATACCCTATATGTGTGTATTAGATTTTTTAGAAGTTCGCCAAAAAATTACAGTACCCCCGAAAGTATATGGCACAGCAGAAACCCTGAGATAACGAAGAATATAATAATTTTTCCCACCATTGTTTAAAATCTTCCAAAAAAGCACGCGAAATCTTTTAGTTTCGTAAGAAAGGACTAAATATGTCAGCCATTTTGTATTATTGAACGAAAGCTGACAACCGATTATGTAATATTTATTCTCAGGATTGTGTAAATACTCAATGAAGACGCCATTAACCCTTTATTCCCTATTCTTTTCTGGCACGCGGAATATTAAAATGACGTAATTATAGGCAATAAAATAATTGCCAAGCCATTAAGCCATAAATTCATTTCTTGCTACTGTAAATAAATTAAAAATTACGCACATTGCCCGAGACGTCATTAAAAAAAACCAAGTATACAACAATAAACTCTTTAACTGTCCGATATTCGGAATGCTTCATTTTAATAATGAAGCTAATGATAGTTAATAATGTATAAGCCATTTAGTACGTAGTTCATTGAAGAGCCTGGATTAACAGAGGATGACAGCATAGTAAATATTTCCCATTATTAATGATGATCCGCCGTGTTATCAGAAGTGATGCCATCCTCCATTCATAAACAAAAACATGGGCTGAACAAAAGAAAATATCAGATTAAATTAAATCACTTGTGCAATGCGTAGAAAGCATGTGGGGATTATAGATAAACGTTGCTCGCAATTTATTGCAAATTCTTAGAAAAATATTATGCTTGCTTGCGCACAATTTTAAATGGATTAATGTTGCGTTTATCTACCAATACCAATACTAATGATACTCGCTCTAATGATGGCGAAAATTTTCTATCGTAAATTCTAATCTTTTATAATAAAAGCCATGATCATATCGTAATACCTATCCTGATTTGTTTTGACGCCTGGTAGCCTTCGCTCTTTTACTGCAATTGATGAGCCACTCAAAGGAATTTATCTATCCAATACTTTAGGAATTGGGAAACATGCAATAATTTGAAAATTCTCTGTAAATGTGATCATTGAGGACGATTGCGGGCATTCAGGGTCTAGCAAATGTCAAATTGAGATGTTGCATCATAAACGTCAGACTTGGTGCACTGCATTCCCCCTTTTTAAGTACTGAAATTCGGTCCGTTGTGCATCTTTGTGTTGGTTTAATGATAAGTATGGTATAGTAACAACATATCACATGCGGAAGAGAATACTTAAGTATACAGCAGATTAAATAGTACACAAGACAAGGAATATCCGCCATCCACCTAACTAAATATCAATAAAATTATACTGGATGTGCAGCAGATTTTATCTTATCTTAACTGTTTTCGGACTGCTATCATATTTACTTGTTTGTATTATTATTTTTATTTTACATATTTAGTATGTTCAGTTCAAACTAAAAAAAATGATTCATTATAGCCCATATCGATACTAGGATTCAGTTCGGTAAAATGGGCTCAGGTATAAAAGCAATAAATTCTTCTGCAGTTCATCAGTTCAATAAACTGTCTGTCATTTGGAAGTTAACCTAGAAAGCTATATTAATATTACTCAAAATGATGCGAAACGTTCTCTTATTGGGAATCTCTCTCATCGTGTCCGTCAGTGGACATGGACGACTCCTAGATCCCCCATATCGTTCTTCTGTGTGGCGTTTCCGCGAATTTGCCGATCTCCAACCACCCATTAACTATGACGACAACCAATTGTTCTGTGGAGGAGCCGATGTAAGTAATTTAAAAAAATGTCATACGAATGTCATGCTTTGAAAATTTGAAGGGAGTAAAATAAAGTTTAATTACTTGAACAGGTACAACATGGAAAAAATGGTGGACGCTGTGGTGAATGCGGGGATTCTTGGGATCTTCCCCGGCCAAGAGATAATGAGCACGGAGGTAAATACGGCAGGGGTATCATTGTGAAAAACTATACATGTGGAGAGGTAAATTACTAATTCAAACATACGTTAATTCATTAATATTCTCCGTTTCCATTGCTTCGTAGTGTATTTCCGACAATATTTTAATTTTTCTCGTAGATTATGCAAACAGATGTGGAAATTACTGCCAGCCATATGGGACAAATGACTTTCAGTCTTTGCGATGCAGTAACTCGCGAAACGAAAGAATGCTTTGACACGTATCCATTACAGATGGCTGAAGGTGGTACTACTTATCCTGTCGGTAGCAACACTGGCCACTACTACCCAAGGGTCAAACTTCCGGAAGGAGTCACCTGCGAACATTGTGTACTTCAATGGACTTACACGGCAGGGAATAATTGGGGGGTTTGTGAAGATGGCACCGGAAGACTTGGTTGTGGACCTCAAGAAACCTTTCGTGGATGTGCTGATATCGGGATTTATAAACCTAACGAATGATTTTTAATACACTTTTATTATAAAATATTTTATTTTTGGATAAAAACGTTGATAACACTATTTCATAAGGCGCTTTTCGAAATGCATAGCAATCAACGCAAATTATTACGAAAATAACGTTTCCACAACCTCTGCAATAGTGCCAGAAGTATTGGCAATGTCTTTATAAGTATCTAATACAATAACTGTTCTCACAAAGGTACTATATACGTATGTAATGCATACTACCAAACTCTACTAGCGAAAATCATTCTATGCTCATGATTATTAGATTTTTGGAACTAGTAAAGTTAGAATCATTTCATTCTGGACATGTATGTGACATAATGTAAATGAATTTTAATCAATTTTGCACGAAATATTTACTGGAGAGAATCTTTGTGACAACTGAATAATCAAAAATAGCTTTATTCAAAAAGCCTTTTCACCAGCCAAGATATGATTGTTCTTAATCAGCCGGCGACGGCCCGAAGATTTAAAACCAACAACTTCCAAAATGTTTAGAGCTTTTTAAAAGCATTTTTACATTTACAACATGTACATAAAAGGTAGACGCGCAAACTTATCACGAAACTAATACCAAGGTCATCAAACGTACATCTCAATGAGCTCGTCACATACTGCGGTAGGAGTTAACAGACCCCGGTCGGTAATAAGCATCGTAATATATTTTGGTGGTGTGTAGTCGATTCGCACCCTGTTATTTGCACCAAACTGGAAGACAAATATTACATGAAATTTTTTTATATTATGGCAGCTTAAAGCGCGAAAATTCTTAAAAACTGGTAACACATAAAAAAATTACCCGAAATTCAGACGGAACATCTCGTTGATTCAGAGGATAAATGAGAGAAAATTTGAAACTTTCTGCTAAAACATACAGAGGTTTGTTCATTTCTTTTGCACAGATAGCAACGCTCAATGTTCCCACCTGTAATAACGAAAGCTAAATTAATACAACTCCAATTTACTATTTTAATATTTACACATACGTATGAAAAAAAATCATTCTGCAGCAGATATTTCATGTAGACGTTACTTTATTAAGAATTCCTCCATTTTTGACAACAGCCTCAGCTCCAACAAGCACTAAATCAATAGTCTCCATAATATAGCCGATTTCGGAATCCTGAATAAAATTTGTCGTAATGTTTGCGCATTTCAGTAGCTCGTATTCAAAATCTTGAATCTCATTAGCTGCATCCTTTTCTGAGTTTGTAATCCACACAGAAAATTTAATATTTTCTGGTACTAGCTTTAACGCTTCCAGTACCACTTGGGAATTCGAATGAACTAATATTTTCTGAAACATACAAAACGAGTATAATTATCAAACCTAACCAATAATATTATGTGACACTTATAATTTACTGTAGTAGTACCAACGTTATTAGCTACAGCTCATATATTTCAACAAATAAATCCAAGGCCAAATAATTTACGCTAAGCACTTAATGAAATCTCACCGCTCCATCGAAAATTAAAGGCACAGCAGATCCTGCGACCTTATTTAAAGCTCTCTCGCATCTTTTTAGATATTTAGTCCCTTCTTCTTCCATTTGATTTTTGCAAATTGCCATTTCCTAGTAAAATAATATTTCCAATTAGTCTAAAATAAATAATGCAATCCAACTATTCTCATTATTAGATGATGCATACATCATCTCATTTAATACAATTTCACAAAAACCTTAAATGGAAATAATACTTACTGCAGACTCAATAGTCGCCAAATTTAACGTGGCGTACCGTAGAAACTGAGCACAACAGGAGGACACAGCCAATTTGGATTTCCCCGTGATGGTTTCGACTACCCGAATGGCTTCTTTCATCTCTTGAACCAGCTGATTAACTGTAGTTCCTGGATTATGAATTACAAAATCAATACATGAACTGACGTATTTCATAACATTAAAACACATTAAAATACAAATGTCAATGACACGTGTTAAATAATAATGTTTTTCCGATAAAAAGCTCGTCAACATCCTTACCGTCATGATTTTGAATTGTATGAATCAGCGTCTTCACTGCAGCAATTGCAGGGGATTGTTCCAGACCGATTCCAATGTAGTTCTCGAACAAATTCATAATATCTGGAAGTTGAAACATACACACGTCATCAATGATTTTTAAATACACCCAAGATTGATCATTAATGAATCCCCAATTATCAATATAATAAGTAGAAGTAAACAATATAAAATAACACTACTTTTTCAGTCCATGTCCATTAAAAATAAAATCTTGCAATTTATTTTTAATTTTTTTTAATACTACATAAAAATACAATGAATGTAATAATTACCATTATCTTTACTTCCCGGTACCATCGTCATCTTTCCGTTTTTCCCGTCCAAAAGACTCTTCGCGGAAAAAAGTGCGTGGAGATTCGCAGACGATTATGGCGCTGTACTATATAATAAAGTACTAAAGATCAATTACCTTCAAAGATATCTGCGCAATTAACTATTTTACGAAACTTTAACACTTGAAGATTTATTATCTGCTGCAAATGCAAAACCGGAATGGATTTGTGATACTTTGCAGAGCAGCAGTATTTCCAAATGAACGAACGACACATGTCCCACCATTTACATCAGCATTACAAATCAAACCTACCGCGGAAACCTTGTACAGTTGTGTCTGTCAATGGCTTATGGCATTGATCTTGACAAGGAAAGGACTAACAAAATAATGGACACACTGATTACCATTAACAAATAGATATCACAGTGCCCCAAATTATAATACTTATTTTGTATTTATTTTGTATTTATTTTGTATTTATTTTGTATTTATTTTGTATTTATTTTGTATTTATTTTGTA
>JAQGAK010001677.1:0-28178 GCA_034696945.1 Lipothrix lubbocki | reverse complement strand
ATTGTTTAATTGATTCAACCAACTATTTAATCAACTAAGCATTTACAAAATAGTTGGTTATCAATTAAAAACCAATTACAATTACAAAACGGGATTTTTAGTTGAGTTGTAGGAGCACTAAACCACAGTCACAGGGAAGAGATGAATTTAGCATAGTAAATATTTTATGCAAATACTGTTTACTATACTCTGAGAATAATATTTTAATAGCAAAGGGAATAAATCAAGTTACAAGTAATAAGTATCTATAAAGGTACTATGTACTTATAAGTATATTTACCGAACTTGTGAAGGTACATTTTTATGTCCGTAAAAGGGTACACAAAAATTTTGTCAAAAATGATCACCGCACTTTTCTCACAGTGTAAGCGTCTACTACATACTCCAGATGTATAGTAACGTCAATACCCCGTGATCCAGGGTGAATGCAATGACACCAGTAGTAGTAGTAGTACTGCACAAGACACGACAAGACTAAACAAAAGCCACCACATGGTGCTAGTATTCTGATATGTTATATCATACTTTTAAATTTGCGTTTGTTTTCATGAGAAGCAGGAGAGAACAGTTTTGCTCCAAAGTTTTTGTTTCACTATATACCACTAACCAATATGATCCCTTCTGTTCAATTCAAGCACAACGTAAAAATACAGTCTTGGATACAGAATTAGTTAAAGCAGTGCGCGAGGAGAGAAGACGACGACGACGACGACGAGACAAAATAATTGCACAAAAGCATGCGTTCCACCAACAACAAGCAAAACTTTTAATGTGATCTGATTAGGACGGGGTGATATAGAAACTTGTCGATATTTTACGTCCGCTGCTTGACCAAACGGTCATGTAATAACAACTGTGAGTCAAACAGTAATTTCATAGTGTATTCAAATGGTTCCTCATGCTGAATTATATTAACATGGAAAATAACGATGAAGAAAGGCTACAAGAATAAAAGTGCCTCCACCTCCAAGCACGACATTAACAAATACCATTAAAGTTATAATACACTTACACATAGAGAGATACGGTATAAGTAGAGAAGAGTGAATTGGGTTGATGTATGTGTTGTGTAGCAATAAGACTATACAAAAACAATTTATGCACGTATAGAGCAAACAAGACGCTGGCTAATATTACACACAACAACGATATACAACAACAACAACTGTATCAAATTAAAAATCTCAACCCTTTATTGACTCCACGTTCACTCAAGTGTGTACGCACTTATTTAATCCCGTGACTATAAAAAAAGTCAACCCAAGTAAGTATAAATTATTCTTTTTCTTATTTTACACCAGTGGCACACACAATATATGCTACACTCCAATGACTTCTCAGGCAAAAGTACAACAGTACCACCACTATTAGACGTCACTTTCGGCTTTAAAATACATTTAATACCCGTTGCTCTGAGGAGTCCAACAAGACTAGTAACGGAGCAGGCCTTGTACAATAGAGGAGAGAGTTGCTCACAAGAATCCCGAACATGGTTGGTTTTATGTTTTACTATAGTAGTTATAGGTACGACTCACCTGGAGCCTCGGTGTAAACTGAAAAAAAATTACCGAGGTGCTAGACGTAAATCCGTAAACACACACAACTCACACATCAAATGACTCCTGACTGGCAGCAGCACATATGTATGTACACACACACTCAAGTATAAGGACAGGCACTGTGCACCGTGTGCATTGCACAGAATCCATACACACACACAAAGCACTCCCCATGTATGAATGTTATCGAGACCACGCTAGCAAATAAACTGATCTTCGTGAGCAAACGAAAGAGTGAACAAAGAGTCAAGAGAAAGAGAAACACGGTCAAATACGGAAGTAAAGTGGGTATAACGCAAGGAGAGAGAGAGAGAAAGACGCTATATAGTGCTTTCAAAAGTAAACACATAGTTTACAAGGGAAAACAACTATTAAATTCGCTCGTGCATACTATAGGTATACTATGTATGTTTTGTATGTTGGCATATATCTATATAAAGTTTTATGCACGCTAAGCATAACCTAAACTCTAAACATCTATCTTGTATGTGTAAGTATATAGTGAAGGGATAGTCGTTTGTAACCATTTATGTAAGGCTCTACATTATACCACGAGTTAAGTCAGTTAAGCAGTTTCCCTTTATCAAAGTTGTAAACACAAGTCTAAGATACTGCGATATGCTCGACACAATGTTCAGCAGTGGGCCTATCTATACTACAGATGAGAAAAGTCAAGAGTATACTTATACTTATATTGGCTAAATTATGGTATTGTAAGGTATAATATACTACTACTATAGAATATGATACAAACAAGGTTTAAAAATGATATTTTATGGGGTAGGATTTATTGGATTGAAGTCATCAATATGGATGGTGAATGATATAGGTAATTCCATAAAAAGCCATAATCATATATATAACGCATATAACAACAAATCTAAATGATGTATTGAAGGGAAAAAAATGAAAAAGTGAACCCACATGTTCCGCCGAGGTGTTACAAGTCTCATTGATGTCCACCAGTTCAAGTTGGGAGAAGCCTCGATCCCATACGCAACAATGCAGCTGTTCATCCAACTTGTGAATGTTAGCGTACGTTCGTCGAATAACCCAGGACTGGCCCCCGCTCACCACCTACGTAATTAAATCATCACAATTGTTATTATTTCCCATTAGTTAATTGGTATAAGTATGTATGTTTGTGTACATCATATGTAACGTATGTTTAAATGGATTACACGTGCTATATAATATTTAATACTTTGAACAAGCATCATAAATATACTTAATATGTACAAGCAAAACACACCAAATTGGAAGATTCCCATTTATATAATAATGTATCGCTTACTTATAGTAATAAAGTATGTACATCAGGAACTCAAAGTCATGTCGTTGATTTGTGAAGGTCTCATGTGTAAGTGTATTATTGAATACCAACAATTCATTTTTCATGCATTTTTGGAATTCGATTTAATATTCAAATGCTCTCGCATTCCATATACGAAGCTTATCATTCACAGCCTACGGCTTTCATGAATGGCACTATGGCAATCAACATAATTATTAAATTCCAAAAATATCGTAGTTTCACTTACTCTCATCATCTTATGAGCATTGGAAAGGGGAAAAAATGTGAATGGATTCCCACTATACTTATATACTTACACATCTCCCCGGTATGATTTCTAAATAAATGAATAGCCAGCAGAGTTTATAATGGTTTCATACATGACTCATCCCCAAGTCAAAATATTGCCAGACTATTCATCTTCACCTAGTAGTAGGTTGGCATGAATAGAATGCACTGTGGATGAGGAGCACTAAACATACATACTAACTATATACAACACACAACCGTGCAATAGAGAGTGTTTTTACTACGAATGGAATTTGTCAAAAGGAGGCTTTATTGTACGAAGCCATTCGCAATTCGAAGAATAATCTAATTGAATTAAGAGTCTTTATTCTTCAAGGTATCTCTTGATAAGAATCAACACTTTTATTTAGAGGACATTCACCAATTTGTCGGAAGGAAAAGTGTAGGAGAACTGACAGCGCTCTTTCACATTACAAATGGATACGGCAAGATAATGGTAAAACAATGCAAGATGCAATTCATAATTTGTCTAAAATTGAAGATGCGAACAAAGTCCCTTTCGATTTCACCTTCTCATTCTATGTAAAAGTTGTAGGTAAGTATACTTAAGAGTGTCTCTGTAGCAAGCAAATCCGGCTAAAAATTCAACTATAATTCAACTATGGCATATAACTTAATATAGGGACAATATTCCTAGGGTTTGATGCTACTACTCTAAGATTCTCCATTGCCGTGTATAATGAACTAGGTTTTAATAATAAATTCTGACATTATTAAATTAACAAGAATCCATCCATGAAGAGAAACTATACTTATACCAAAGATACTCATAACAACGAACTGAACTGAAGTTGAAAGTCAAGTTGATGAAGTACAGGATTCTTTTCAACTGATCTCACAAATTTTTTGTGCTTGGTGCGTGTAAATAAATAAATTTGCATATCAAAACCTTGTGACAGGAATTTATTTTTGCACAACAAAATGCACATTCTGTACTATTCTACTGTAAGCGGAATGATGGCCTGAATAATCAAAGCTGTAGATATTTCTAAGGGTCATTCATAGTATCACATGCCAACTAGAAGTCACAAAATATGCGTTGTAATGTAGTATCAGCAAATTTGTAAAAGTCACTATACTGAATGAGAAAGGAATTCCCGCGTACACATATCTACAATAATAATAATTATTATTTGAGAGGTCGTATGCATAGATTATACAATTCCCTCATCTCATCTGTACGCAACGTCAACATAATGTAAAAATATTTAAATAAGCACTACGCTATAGAGAAACAACTAAAATTGCAATGAACAACTATTATTATTAATATAGTAGAAGCGACGACTTTACACACACGGAATCACTTGTCTTCCATAGATGGAAGAAGGGATCTCCTCACTCACTCACTGACTATTTTGGAACGAACGTAAGTAACGTAACACACTCATCCTGCTGTCCATGTACTTATACATATACGAAAAGTACGAAAGAGCATGAGATTCATCCCCCGGTAGTATATATTACAGAGACAAGGAAGAATTTTACGATCAATATGCGCATCGATTTCCGCATAAACCCCATAAGGTACTACTACTACTACTAAAGAACCAAATATGTAGGTAGGTAAGTATGTTCAATGCAAAAAAATAAATAAAACGATTGGAAAATTTGATCAACTCCTTTCAGCTGATTCCTACAAGTATACATATACATACTTATATGAGCTAAACAAACTAACGGTATTCTTTCTTTAACTGCATCATGCCTGATTTTACCTCATAAATATGTTCAATGATTAATTACTTTACTCTTTGAACTCGTTATCAAATAATTCTCACAATCAGTTAACGCTATATACAAGCACATTGTTATGAAATACCTGTACAGCTGCACAAAGTAGTACAGTAAGTAGGTAAATCCTTTGAATCAATTCAATAGGGATTAATTAATGAAATCAATTCATCCACATACACACAAAAACACTAACAACTATACTAAAGTCAAACTTTATGGTAAGGGTATTTCACAATTACACTTCACCGCTATGCTACAGTGTTCCATAAACATGAATGGAAAGAAACAGAAAAATAAAGGAGAAAAATGTCTAAAGGAAAGGAGAAAAAAACTCCTTGGATTAAACCATTAAGATTCGAGTTAAAACTTCGTCTGTGTATTCTTTTATTTTAGCCAAAAACTTTCAAGATATCATTCAAGATTCAAGTAAGGTGAATCCACTGTAAAACTTATACAGTCTCCGCCTTTATCATATTACTTGTGCCTACTTATTTACACGTATTTTGCTTGGGCTTCATTCTTCTTCTTATATTCGTACTTAAGTTTTTTGCAAAAAAACGTGAAAGAGCAAAGTAAAGTTGCGTTCATTTCTTCTATACACACATACAATAACTCCTTAACGATACCATGCATGACTTTCTTGCCTGCAGCATGTGGCCTTATAATAAAAAAAATCCACATGAATCGTGAATTATATTGCGTGCATCAATGAAACTGAATGTCCCATTGGAGAACGTGCAGTGAGGAATCAGTAAAAAAGCCGGTAAAAATGACATGAACATTGAAAAAGTTTTAAATTGCTCCATTATCTACCTCTCCTATAGTTTTGAAACAACACACAATACACCAGACCTATTCCTCTAAATAATTGACCATGATGATTCACATGGAATCGTGTAACCACCGGTATATAAGTATAGTATAGTAGCCATGCTGATCCTTATATCCTGTTTTTTCTTTAAAGTTTTTTTTATACACACATAGATAAACTTATAACAAATGGATTAACCCATGGAATGTTGCACAGAGAAATGCAATTTTGGCAAAACAGTGTAACTATCACCTTGTCTTATCAAAATTTGGCAAGGCAAAAGAAGTATCTGTAGTTTCCTAAATAATTCTCTAAACTATTTTTTTTATTTTCCGCTAAATCATCAGAGGATAACCAATGGCAAACAGCGAAAACACAAAACGTGGTGCTATATAATTATATCTATTTTTCCTATGATGGATAGCTGAAAATGGTTCCTCAAAATCTATAAACATTTAAAAAATTATGTGTAGTGTGGACTCCGGGAGATTTTGGAAATCGCAAAATTATGAACTTTACTAGCATGGGGTTCAACTTTCTAAATCATACAAGAATTAGTTGCGTACATTAAATAGTACGAGATTCTAAATGTAATATCTACTTTTGCAATGTCTAAGTAACTAACTATAACATCAGCATGAATATTCGAGCTACCAAAATCTGAAGAAAAGAATACAGATAGAGAACCATAGTACTACATCTATCTACACTTAAAGTAATTTGAAACCAAACAGGAAAAAACCACAAGTCTTTAGCTCTAGTAATGTGAACTTGGGCAACACAACATTTATTTTTCTAGACGGGATGATATTTGAGCATGAAATTATTCAATGCTCGCCGAATCCTTCACATTGTAAAATAATGTTGCAAAATCAAACCAGGAAGATATAGGTAGCTGTCATTGTAATCATGGGAGTTAGTGGAGAAAAACGTTCATGTGTCAAGACCATTCCCTATGCTTATTACAACTGTTTATATTGATTACACAAAATCAACCACACAAAGTTGTTTAATGTGATGGACAGAGTTGCATCCTACATATGTACGTACGTACGTTGTTACTTGTTACCCTTAAATATGTAACGCAGCATAAAACGGAGGGGTTGAAATATAATGACAGGAATTCATTTAGCCCAGTCTGATTGTGAGTTCAATCGCACTTGTGAAAATGATGCATGAGCATATAGGATGGATGGATCGATTAGACAGGATCAGGTAAAAGTAGTAGAAGTTCCACCTACAAGAGGTAAAAACCAACCAAGCTACTACTATTATTATTACTAACCATAATCTCATAGTTTATATCGATCTGCAATAAAATACAACAAGAACCTCCCTAATTTGATTTCCTTGATGTGAGTCTACACACTTGTGCACACGTTACTTTTTAAATTCAACTCCTGTCAAATAAACCAACCTATACCGTCCATCATTATATAAGAATACACTTTGGACCAAACTACCAAACTAACACTGCATATCAAAATTGAATTTTCACGTTGTATTTAAATTCATCCACGTTAAGAGATAGGTATAATGGCTAATACATATCTACATCTACATAAAAGAAAAATGCTCGCGTCAAATACGTTACTGTACCTGCTTATTTTGTTCATAGCTCAATATCCACAGGGAAATTTTCTCCTGTCAATTCTCATTATTTATGGTAAGTTTACTTGTGTGTATAATATACTCTCCAAGCTCACATCTGACTCTAAATAAGTTATGTATTTATTTATTCATCTTATCTTTGTTATGCTTTCAGGGGTACTGCACCTCTTCAATTGCTGCTGTCCTTGTCTTCCTTACAGCCAATTCTACCATAAATGTCCGAGCATACATATCAGCTCTGCCGGCATGTGACAGGATTGGATCATCGTATCATAAGTATAGTATAGAGCTAACCAAAAATTTACTACCTTTAGTGCCCACTTAATTAGTATGTATCACCCAAAATACTACACGCGATATCCTTAAACCATATGCAACTACCTTAAACGAAATCATTGAAACTACTAGTAGATTACAAGAAACTGATCGGTTTAATGATGTACAATACTACCATGTGTGTAGTGTATGCATTTTATGGTCTACTAGTATCATAATCTTATGAATCACTGAACCCCAATACTAGACACTATAGTGGTTATTTAGCTTTCTTGTGACTCACGAAAATAGAAAAAATTGAAACCTTTCTGTGAGTTCTTCCAAGATCGGCTCGTTATATACTCAAAATCTACAAAGCAATGTAGATAGTTCCTATACTTACTACATATCTACAACATTTCTTCCCACATTCTCAGATTCCCAAACGAATTCACATTATGGTGGATAATTATACAGCCAGTGTTATATGGTAGTTAATAGTTATATATGGACAATTTTGAAAGCACTTATCAACATTTACACTTCTTTTTGACAGACTAAAAGGCTATACATCAATTTAGCGAGGAAAATTTGACAGAATGAAAGCAAAAACCAGAATTTATACGTCAGTGATTTCACTAGAAGTTCATTGTTGACCTATGTCCATACCATGCTACGTACTTTTGCGATAGCTGTTTACCCCGCCTAATCTTTACATTACAGCCTCCTATACATGGCAATAGTATACACATGTAGTTATGACTAAATACATACTACTCCGTCGAATTCAGTATATATCATCGTTACCAATTCTCCCTGTTTTAAATTAGAACACTGTCATGTGAAAATTGTTCTAGTAGTGTAAGTATCTACCTATACCTGTACTACCAATGTACATATGTACTTCTTCAAACAAATTCCTCTCATACATAATTACTATTCGACATCAACCTACATGCATAATAACATCAAACCACTTTTGGTGTCTGATTTCTTCGTGCTTAATTTAAGACTCCTTTTTTCCATTACGATCAAACATATTTTTCATCTTTTTTTCATGTTCTTCCTCGAATGCCGTGCGGTGATAAAAGCTACACCTTAAAAATTAACATGAATTTGCATACAGTTTCCTACACTGTATGTAGTTAAGCAGCGCTGTACCGACTGCCGACAAACGGCAAAATATACTGCACAAGCTTTCTCATAACAAGTTTATTTCTCGTTGTCAACAGGCTCTTGTTTTCCAGTTAATTTTTTATCACTACCTTCAATATGAGCTACATGTCGTACAATGTCATCAACATATTCACAAAAACATTAAACATAACAGCAAATAAGCAATAATGGTAATGAAAAGTTATATGTACCTAGGAATCGCATAAATATAATACATTGCTCAACACTTAAGGGATGCTTTTAGTGAAAACAAGATTTCAAGACTTTCCTTGATCATTTGACCATATATGCAAAACCATAACATACTATGTATAGGTATAAGCCCACTATGTATTTGACTGTTTGCATGTACTCAACGATCTAGTCACATTGTAAAAGTATGGATAATGTACGTAAAAATGACACGCATACATACTTATACCGTACTGGCACTAACAACATACGCAAAATCAAGGTTGTGGACTTCAAGTCAAGTCAACACAACACTTTAAAAGGGAGTGTGTACGTCTGTGAATTTCTTGGACTTCAATTTTATACTGAAATTCCCGCGAAGCATTCACATTTACAGATCAAACTCGAAATTTTAATAGTGGTGTGTTTGTAGTTTGTTTGTACTTATTGTAAAAAGTAACCACATTCATACCAAAGTGTTTTCTAGAAAGTAAATGTGGGTTACTAAGTAGCATCTGCTGTTTCTATACTTATGTATATGTAGAAGGTATTAGCAATTCAACATAATTGTAATAATTACATCTTGACATTTAATTTGTGTACTTACTTCGATAGGGAAGGAGCACTTGTCAGCAACAGCTTCATCGCCGGGTCCTCCACTGGGTTTGCAGACATCATCGCGAATAATTATCTAGTAAAAAAGCAGAACAATGGGTTAGATTTATGACAAAAGTTAAGATGACCAACAACAGCAGTTGGTGAATGGAATTTAAAGACAAATGCACAAGAAGCAAAGAAGAACAAGCCTTTACACTAATATGCTTTTGTATGCAGCAACTACATTTACTGCACTAAATTCAATACAAGTATAGGAAACCGTTACACATACAGATAGTAGAAGATAGCAGTATAACATGTGCAGATAATCAATTAATAATGGTGCGTGTTCTAGACTAGAACTTTACTAATTCTGCATGCGGTCAATTTCTAATTGGTTTAAGTAGTAGTGCGCTAGCAAATTTTCATTCTTCCATTAAGAAATCTGGTTGCAGTATCAATATCAAAGACTGAAATAATTAATGTATGTCACACTATGCGGGTTCATAGGTTAGGTTAGGGAGGGTCAGTTGTGCATGCAAGTCGTGCATCAAATACTTCTTCCACCCAACCCAGATATTTACAGTATAATGATTTATTTATAAACATGTAGTATCATCTATAGACTTCACTTTTATACTTGGATACAGATATAATAAATTATTAATATCGTGTAGATTAATTTCAATAAAAATAAAATGTTTGTGTTGGAAACGCAATCACAGCCGAAGCGAAGCCGAACTACGAAAATACTAATGGTTGGCCTTCAGCAGAGGAAGCACGCACCTAAGTTATATGACAAACATATTATGTAGCTTATATGATATTGGTTAATCATATCATGGTTCATAATATAAAGTTAATCCAACGTGAACCTACATTGTTTGGATTTTCCAACGGATAAAGCACACAAGCAATTATTGTGACTTGTGACACCGATAATTTATGCCGTCAGATATTTCAAGATAATATGGAATACAATGAAGATGTATGCATAATTGATTATGCCCACTATACAAGTCTATAAGATTTACTACTCCATTAGCAGGATGCAAAGATAACACAGGTAATTACATTTATTTGTCTTAATTACTTGCACAGAAATTTTATACTACAAAATGCATTTAGCATCCGTCAGTAAAGAGATTAGATAGGTCCCTTTTTTATCAAGCAAGAATAACCTTTACAATAAAATTTTATATGCATGTATGTACACACAGAACACTCTGTGAATTATTACCCACAAGAAGAATTTCTGAGAAAGAATAAACATCTTAGAGCATCCTCTTAATGATTATTCCACATTTTAGTTCCAATCATAGGTACTTGCCTACCAACAATTTTTTACCCCGAAACTACAAAAAGTATGATTCATTATAAAATCAACCTTCACAGCCAATTCATAGAATACAATTACGTTAACCAACTTCATGGCCCGATAGTATCTCCACTATATATATTTCTTAGTAGCAACTTGACCAACGGAAGTTACACACAAATTATTATGAATAGACCCTGACTCACACCTATGAAGAATGAGAAAATATACTACGTGCTTTCATTTCTTATAAACTTTGTCCGGAAAAAAAATTCACCAGTCAACTCGTCATTAATTTCCAAGATGTTTTACTTTATGGTATTATTATTAAACTTGTATGAGTCATCCTTAAAGATGCCTAGCAGTTAGCACCAGATAAATTGCATTTGCTATACTACTACCATGAATAATTAAGGTACTGCTGCTGCTGGTTTCTTTGAATGTTGAGTAAAACAAGAATGAGCATAAATTTTCATATTAATACTAATTATTAAGCTATTAACTATGAAAATGTGATAGCTTGATGTAGTACAATCCATAGTTGTGTTAGTCTTGTTTTACAGAGATACTTTCTCTACTAATATGCTTAGACAACGTATGTTCTTCATTATCAAGGGATTTAAAATCTTTCAAATTTTCTGCATACACAAACTAATAAACAAAAGTAGTGACTTCTGAACTGACAGTAGAGTACGTTGCACTTGCTATATAACGTCATTTCATAGATTTGTGTCCGAATCAATCCAACTTTAGAAATGCTCGAGATGAATTTAGTCTTCTCTGTCTATCTCTATCCACTCATATATTTTGTACGAAATAATAATACAAGATCATAAACACCATTAATACGATGGGTCGTATCATTTAAATACAGTAAATACACAAGTATGCACACTTCCCCTCCAAACCAAATAACCACACCCAAAGTTTGAATATATGCAGTCATGATAAAAACTGAAAATATGTGTACAGTGACGATATTTGCCTGCATGTATACTTATATGATGTGCATGACTGTAATTAACAAGAAAGATAGGGTCAGAAGACGACTTGTCTTGCATTTCAGTCTTCATTCCAATGTGGTGTGGTAGTAAGTGCTCTGTAGTCTGCAGCTTGTGGGTCTCCGAGTGCGAGTATGATTCACTACATTTAGACACGAAATATTAAAAAACAAAAACAAAACAACGTACGCAGAGTTGTGGTCTTCCCTCATCGCATATAAATCTACATAATCAAATGTAAACTTATTGCTGCAGTATTTTCTGAGGTCGGTGTTTCAGACAGAAGTCAAGAATATATGCATGCGCATTATATCTACTTATATATGAATGACGCTCCCCCAAAGTGTATTTTCTTCTTACGTCGTATTGTAATAATAATAATGTTTTTGGCGGCTGGCATCACATCTCCTCAGGAGTAAAATACATAATATATATTTGGCTGGTGCAAGAAAGGGGTAATCAAATACCACAGGGGTATAGCCTTACAGGCATAAATTGCTACCATAAGTTCACAACTGTCTGAGTATCTATAGTACTTATACTATATACTTCCAAGTGTATAGTAAGTATACTTATAAAGTCAAATAGTCGACACTTGGTGGGTCTGGGTCAGTTGAACATATAGGTAATTGAATGTGAAAGGGTAGCGAAAAAATTATTTAAAGTTTGGAAATTGCATCAAGTTAAATTGAATATGCTTGAACTTTTCGTGAGATTTTTAATTATTTTCCTTAATCCTCCCTTCTATTTAGCAATACTGTATGTATGTATGTACAGACAGATACTTGTTATTACTTGAATACACGCCACATCGCATTCTTTACCTGTGTCAAACAATTTTGTAGGTTGTAAACCAGTAATCTAATTTCCTGCACGTTTGCATCCAAGTATCTTGGGTCCTTGGGTGTTCTCACTTTTTGAGCAATAAAACGTTAAAATTATGCTACGTTCTTCTCTATACTTATAGCGGAAAGCATGATGATTTTCTCTTTTCCACCCAAGTCTACTGTCAGTCAGTAAACAAAATAGGCGTAAATGTAAATACATGCTCTGGCTTAAGTAAAAGTAACGCGCATACAGGTGTTCCCGTAATTACATAAACACACACACACATATGTAATTATCATTCCAAGCAGCAAATACGGGACGGGCTTTAACTCATTAATAGAAAGTAAATACATGCATCAAGTATAAGTACAGCACATAGCTGTAAGCTTTTTGGCTGGCAGAATAAAATATAGTGCTCGCGTTTCCACGTAGTATAATGTCACGTTAAAATGAATTTGCGGAGGTGATTTTTGACACACTTATGCAGAAAGCATCCTAAGTTTAATTAAATCACAAATATTTAAGTTCCGTCCCCGTTCTTTTTTCTGTCAGCGGTCGGTCAAAATTTTATCTGCTCTGTAGTTTTAAACTTGAAGAATAAACGAGAACATTCCTTAAAAATCGGATCTAGTGGCAATTTGCAATGTAACCATTCAGACCAAGTTACCATATTATAGGTGTTTAAGTTAAGAGGTGAAGAGAAAAATCATCCCTTTTGGATGTCAGAACTGAAGAAGTTCAAGATGCAGACATGGTGGTCAAATATTTACAAGGGAAAAAAATACTAAAGCCAAAGCCAAGGTAAACAGAGTAAAAATATTATAGAGTATCACATTTGTATATGTAGCGAAGCTATATTCATTACTAATTACCTTCAGTGTGGGTAATTCAACTATATCGTAGTGAAAATGAGCACATTCCTCCAACTTGGGAAAACGGGGCTTCAGGGAGGGAACGGCAGCTCCTGAAGTCACACTGCAACTCAACGGACGTGCCCCAGCTGAGACTGCTGCAGCAGTCAGATGCTGAATCCGAATACTTCCGCGTGAAGTTTCCACTTCAGACGCCTCCCAAATCCCACTCTGTAAAATAGCAATGAAAATACATGTAAAAAAATATTAGACATTTTATATCTTGACCTTAGTTTTAATAATTGACATCGTACATTAAGTACGCAGTAGTGTATATAGTATAAGTATATTTGACAACTCATAATCCTTAGATTCAACCTATAAGTATGTACAATTCTCATTTGTCGGTATCCCTTTCTCCACCACTTCCGTACACGAGAGGGGCATAAAAGATAAACAGACTATAACTAACATTTGAGTGTGTACAGGCAACAATTTCAACCGATTGAAATATCCTTGAAGCAAACAGGGCTAACACAACTGATGACGGAGCCAAACTATACATATGTACACGAAATGATTTCATCTTTAAAAGGATGCATTGCATACATGTGTGCAACGTGCAACTATACATACATATAAGATAGATAAGCTTGCATAGAAATTCAATGTTTCTAGCAGATATCTGTAAACTCCATAATTCAATCTGGTTGCATAACAAATACCATCACCCTATCAATGTTTATTAAGTGAGTAATAGTTCTAACTACTCTAACAGCTATCCCATGGACTTTATCTAGTAATGCTCAAAAGGCATTTTTATCTCCAGCTTTCCTGCTGTCCCCTCTCTACATATACTCACAATTGAAGGAGAAAAATGTATACGGAGAAAAAATTCAAAACTTGGCTACATATCATGGAAAAACTGTAGCTGCCTGGCACACAGTAAAGTTGCCGTCAAGGAAAATAAACATTTTAAAACGCAACTTGATGTGCTTACTTAACCTACCTAGGATGAACTCTAGGAAACATGCAAGGAAGGTATATACTCTCAGTCTCCAAAAACCGTTCCTTTTTTATCACCGCTGTGACTTCTTCCTCTTTACCCCTGCTTCCTATTGCAGTTCACTTCCACTTCCTAGTAAGTATCCCTCAAATACAAACACATATATATTTATAGATATTAATTTTTTCCGGGATCGCATTTCATATCCCTCGGAGCCACAGTGTTGATCTCTCCCAAGATTTTACCACAGGAAATTCTCTTATACATATACTTAAATTACAGTATAGTCGATGAATAAACCAAAAGTTCCTACTACATTCTATTTCGCTAATATCTTATAACGTACTAAAATCCAATTCACAAAAGTATCAAAACGTCCCACAAATGAGAACTCGGCGCTAAAAGAACAAATGTGGTACCTTTTGACTTCATTGGTTTCCGTTTTGGTACATCCGTGTACTACCGGAATACGAAGCTGTGTGGTACATTGGGAGGATATTACATAAACGACTAATACGACTGCTATAAGATATGACTAAACACATAAACAAATCACCTCAACTTATACCACTTCCTTAAGCTAAACAATACCTTCCCCAGAAAACATGGAACTGCTGTCAACAGATATTAAACACTTCGAAGCAACTGAGACTGAAACAAAAGTCGTGTAAATCCCTATAAATACAAAATTACCAGAGGTAAATATAAAATCTTATAACTACCTAAGTATAACATGGGCCAATCTACGTAGTACTACTACTACTACTACAGATAGTAGTACTTTTTCCACTTCCATCAATCACTGACGCATTCGTTCCGAAACAGAAGGAAGGAATAAACGGAGTTCAACTGCACCCAACCATAACAGAAATCACTTGACAAAGGCATACAAAAGTATTTCAAGTCGACATTCTGGACTATGGGAGGTAAAACCGCAAAAGACGAGCAAATAGTACATAATATAATTTTCAAATGACTGAAAAGTCTTATATATAAGTACTAAAGTATACATAATTTACTTTTCAAACGATGGAAGAGACAGTTACTCACTTGACTGCCTTTTTCTGTATTGTAATTGAATTGAGTATATAGTAATTCCGTATTGTCTCTGAAAAAGCTACAAATAATACATGTAGGACAGTTTATTTGCCCGAGAATAGTCAGGTGTTTATTACTGATTGCCTGATAATCCTGAATTACACATTATAATTTGCGGTTTCTGGTGAGCATTTTCCCAGCAATACCTCATTATTGAAGTCATATACCTATACTACCAACAATAATACAATTAAAGTATCTACTTATAACAAAACTTTAAAAGTATATCCTGAGGCTTCACACTACTTAAAATCAATAATGAATAGATGTAAGTATAGTAGATATACATAATAGTAAAATATAAAAGTATAATAGATGCACTTTTCAAGTATTTTCAAGTGTGATTTGTGATGTACGCCAGTATTTTTTAACGCAAAGAGACGGAAAATTTGAGAGGCATGTATGTATTTAGATTTCAGATACAAAATGTGTACAAAAACCAAGTGCAAAATTCCCAAGGGGTTTGACATTTTAACAAAGAAACATACCCGACATTTTTTGCAACTGTAAATCACAAGTGAATAAAACAATTAAGTATGTATAAGCTTGTAAATGTACGTATATCTACACGGTAGGAAAGGAATATTGGTCCCTCCCGTCCTACTAAAGCTTACATGAATGTGATCTATGCTCTTGCTATGCTACTAAGTATATGTCTCTCTTCGGAAGACTTGCATTGTTTGCAAAAGTTACTTGGCAAAATGCTCAGATAATTAGAATACAATGAGGTTTCTGTCGGCGAGTAAACAGCTTTACACATTCTCTGTCAGCGTCAGCACATCGTCGTCTCACTCGTGGCAGAAAAAGTAACAGATAAATTTCACGGACAACGAATATCATTTCATTGCCCATCCATGCATAACCAAAAGTTTTTTTTCTAGTTTAAGCAGTTGCCTCTCTACTATACTTTTAAGTAAATTAAGCTAACGGTAAAGTTTTGTAGCATCGAATAGCTTTTAAACCCTTCCCAAAATCCACTGTATCCGGGGCAGGGTTTTGTTGTAAAACATTACCTCTGAAGCCATCAATTGAATGCTGACGACTGAGCACAACTTATTGCTGAGGCGTATTCACAACAAGAAGAAGAGGAATCCTCAAGTATATTTTAGGGGAAGACTGTTAATCCCTTGTTGTTTTTTGGATGGAACTGCCAAGCTTATTGCTTCTTTTCTAATTCAATGTTACTATAAACTACAGATACGTTCAACCTACTACCGTACAACGAAGGATTTCCTACACTTCACCACTTCACAACACAGAGACGTTGTACTATAAAAGCTTCTGAGGAACTGACTGCAATGAACTGCTGTTTTGCAGGGCAGTTAAATATATGCCCAGGCAATATTCTTTGAATCTCCCATCTCTATTAAAGCCTTTATTAAATCCAGTAGGAAAATAAATTTAATAAGTGCAGGCAACAAATATATACGTATAAATCGTATAAATATAAGTTATCAACATGGTTGAAGTACGAGTGTATATATTTACTTAAATAATAATATTAACAATCTCTGGAAATGTCCTCAATGAATAGTGGGCGAAGTTGTATACTATGTACAGCTACATGCAAAAAAATATAAAAATCCAGTTTTATTTCTAATTCAATATTATCATCATCCATACCCCTATTTGGATTTTCTACCACTCACGTCTTCTCTCCTCACTCTGTATTTCCATGTGTTAGCAGTCGTATAGTCACGGTTTATGTTTTATATGTCGTGTTGATTTTGTTTTTACGACGACTATTTAACTTTGCAGAGATTTACACTTTTAAATTTTCATATAGGGAACGTATTTAATACCAACAACGTCCTAAAACAAGTACCTATTATAGCTATTACGTATTTGTGTTTGTGTTGTATTTACCGATAAATTCAAATGAACTCACGATCATCGGGAACAGCAACATACATAATATACTTACATCCCTATTAAATCGTACATGTAACTTGACATAAAAAAGTAATATATGTCATAAAAGTATCATGAAGTATTTGAAATTTTATTGTCGTTCATTCTTTCATTCACATTTGTTTCGAACAAAGTAAGTACATATGATAAATTATGCATCCCCCTCAGCGTCATTTTTTAAAGAACAAAGAGCCTTAGCTACCGATTGAATATATTTAATTCTCTAAAGTTGCTGATCAGCTAAAAGATAGTTCGTTCGCTTGTCGCACAAGCATCAAGCATTTATATGACAAGTGCATTATCATGAAATTTAAAATTATTACTGCTGGTTGTTGGGTTGGTATTAAAAATGCAGACGCGAAAACGATTTCACATGGTAAATCAATTATTATTACTTATACTAAATTAAATATGGTGGTTCAAACCAGAAATTCTTGAGAAAGGAATTGAGAAAAGAACTTAACCATCGACATAGATTTCCGCGTAGGTAAGCTCATTGTCTGATACTTGTATAAATGTATACTATAGTAGAGTGTTAAGAATTTGCTGAGGTGGCAGCAGAGTACGAGTACGAAGGCTGAGCAGCAGCCGCAATCTCCCTTTGTACAAGCAGTTCATATCAATTATCATTTTAAATGGAAGCTTTTAAACGCTTGAATATATTTAGTACATATGGAAATTCATTATTATTACAGGAATAAGAAAGTACTTATAAGTATCTATAATCTATACTGATCGCATACAAAAGTAAGTGCATATAAAAGTGTCTCATCAGCAGTTTCAATATTATTCAATTATGTGCACATTTTCCGAGAACCGCGTACGTAAATTTGTATGTACATTTAAATAACTAATTTAGATTAAAACAACTGCTGCAATGTTTGTTCAGAGAGAGAAGACTGTCTGGGATATGAATTTACATGGGTAACAGTCGGGTGCACTATCAGTATTAATTATACTTATACTCGACAGGTAAAAAGTAAAAACATAGCATCACGATTCAAATAAAGTAATAAATAGAGAATGGTAATACAGTGCAATTACTGCCAGCAACACGAGAGTTGTTGTCTAAGGATAAACATTTAAGAGAAATGAGGTAATTAGGTACAAGCTACAATGTACATCGTATATAATTAAGTGTACGTCTACAAATAAACATACATTATGTCCACCTATACAGACTTGACAAGACAAAAGAATGCTCACATTTTTCGGGCTTCAATAAACTCCAAATTTAACCGCTTGACGTTTGATTATGATTTAATGACGTTCTATAACTAGGTCCATACTTTAAATTTACTTATTACCTAGTAGAAGTTACCTACTTGTCACAAAAATTAGAAGATTTTGTGAAAACATACTTAAATGCTGTTCCTATTCGGGATCGGGATAATACCTTGGGCTAACATTAGGATTCATTTTCAACAGTTTAATCCAAAAATATCTTTCACAACCTCATGTTTAGTAGCTACTAATTGTAATAGTATAGATAAACACTTTGTGACAACGCTAATAACGTTGACCTTATTTCAAGGAAGGTAAAGCAGGGGCCTGACACATACTCACATGTAGTAAGAAAATGACTGAGCAATCATATTAAGCTACTGCTACTACTACTACCGCTACTAATCATATTTTCTTAAGAATATAATCTATGAGTAAGAAGAATTTAAAACTTTCTAAGCATGTAGTAAATGTCAATTAAGAATTCATTTGCGAGGAGGAACATGCTGCATTTCTCTGCATAATATCTAGAAATTACCTTTCAAATAAACCTCATTAGTTTAATCTCCACTTTACTCTCTACTATCCTTATTCCTTTAATCTGCTGACCATTCAGTGATTCACTGAGCGAATGTTTACTTTTTATAACCATATAGAAACGGAAAAGAAGGAATGGTAATTTTCAATGAACATTTTCTCGTTTCATCATTCCCGTCTCCATATACTCATTTAATAGAGCCTCCCCTACCCCTACTTAATTCCTACAGTGCAACATTCAGTCGTTTTCTAGATAATCGCGGCAACTCATTTACAACTAAATTGTATCCAGCAAAGTATCCCATTTCAGTAATCTGTATCTATACACATACCTTTGAAAGGAATAAAAGATAATATGGATGCATTTATGTGTGATATGCTGTATAAACAGAACTGCATGTGCATTCCAATTTCCCGACAGTGTTTAGAACGTAATTGCAGTCTCAACAAACAATTTTTCGGAATCAGCATTTACACAGCTGTAATTGTACGAAAAGTAAATTTGTTAATACTACCTATACCTAAGTATACGTTTATTATTTTCTGCCATGCCGGCGCTCTGAAACTACACAGATGAATATTAGTCAAATATTTCTGTGTAGGAAGTGCGGCCATTAAGCAGTAACAAAAGTCGAAGATCGAATTCGTGCCTACCAAGTATTAGAGAAAGTAGGCACACGTGTGTTGTGAATTGCATTTAGTATTAGTTCTGAGACTTCCCCATATTCCTTATAGTAAATGCATGAGTATGTATGCTTGAGCTACTTTATGTAGACACTAGACACACAGGATACATACATAATCATAATTATATACACTCACTACTATAGGTAAAACAAAGCTTCGATGATAATTGTTATACGATTGACCTAGTTCAATAATTCAAATCCTGATTTTTGACTGCTGCTGCTAACAGTGCTGACTTACTATACTTACTTA
This sequence comes from Lipothrix lubbocki, assembly GCA_034696945.1. Taxonomy (NCBI): domain Eukaryota; kingdom Metazoa; phylum Arthropoda; class Collembola; order Symphypleona; family Sminthuridae; genus Lipothrix; species Lipothrix lubbocki. Next base: position 7,945 of record JAQGAK010001677.1, on the reverse strand, counting down.
CAGTAATGAAGAAGCTTTAATATTGCAATATACTTTAGCCGGTCTTATCTAAATGAATACCTGTTATACCTGTCCGTACCTACGCAAGGACGATCAAGTACCTAGGAAACATTGGTTGATACTTGATACACAAAAAATATCTGTTGTTTAGTTAAATCCCGCGACCGGGATCTTCATTACATGCTAAAAATCCAGTTCTATTTTATACAGCTCTGTAAATAACTTCCCCAATTGTTATTATTGCTCAAACTCACACCAGAACAAGGTCCTTAATGAAAAAACACTGTGACAAATGAAGAAGATCTCTATTAATACTAACACTTAGGTTACGGAGTAACGTTAAATTATTTCCTGATCTCAAGAATTACTAGTATCCCTATGTATTTCCAACTGGATTCTGTGTTCGTTCTATAATAAAACCAGAATTACGTGCATACCCTAACCTAACCTAATCTAACTTTTCTCAATTATTATTACCTCTCAAACTCACACCTGAACAAGGTCCTTAATGCGAAAACACTGTGACAAATTAAGAAGATCTAAGGTTAGGTAAGGTTAGGTACGGAGTTACGTAAAATTATTTCCTGATCTCAAGAATTACTAGTATCGCTGTATTTACAACTAACTAGGGTTTCCGTGTTCGTTCAATAATAATAAAACCAGAATTAAGTAAAAACGAAAAAACTTACTTGTGACACATATTTTGGGTCAATATCAGCAAGGGCCATAGAACGTCGTCCCATCCTTGGTGTCGTGCCCAATATCTCCACCATAGAGCCAGACATTTCCGCCCAACTGCAATTTTTAAGAGACAAAAATGGCAAATTAGATAAAAATGATATTCAAATCTAGGCTAACCATCCAACGGGGCTAATTACAGACACCGGTGGATGCAGGTATAAGTAAATACATATGTATAAACAAGGCCGGGCAGTCAATTTTGTGTATAAGTATATATGGTAATTGCATGTCGTCCATACACAAAATAAGGGCATACACATAACGTAATTAACGTAAATTATCTCCTTAGTGCGAAATTATTAAGCAAGTGTGTTTGTCGTCAGCTTGCATTATTCCGGATTCTTTTTTCCTAATTTACTTTTCACACACTCTTCTGAACTACTATAAACAAGTATACTTAATGCTCAGTTATATTTGCTTTGGTACTCAAAAATTACCATACAATGCAGTGCTTGACAATGACAATTTTATTTGTTACTGACTACGTTATTAGTTACTATTACTATTGCAGTTCTGCAAATAGGTACAAAAACTTGTCTTATTATTGACAAATCAAAATACACCTTGCCACCATTTACAGCCTGTTTTTGGCTAGTACTTCAATTTTATATACTTACATACTTTACTTATATAGTAAGTGAGACCAATTTGATAGAAATGGGTGATTCCGCAACTGTAGGATTCCAACGGTACTTTCTTTCTCGTAAAATTTCATGTGAAATACATTTCAAATAGAACAGCTTTTTGAATACAATTTTTAGTTAAAACAGCTGGGATTTAGCCTTCTTTCAATGTGACAATAGCGCATTTAAAACTACATTCACATTCACAGGTTCACACCAGCAGTTGACCAACATTACTGCATTGTCAACTGTGCACTATGAAGTTAGTACCTAAACTTATGTAAGTATTTCTTTAATAGTTCACCGCGGAATATAAGTTACTTTTTCGTTCACAATAATAAAGCACGATGTGGTGGTTTAAACTTAACATGCCCTATTTGCGCATGCATATGAGAGTATACGTAAATAGAAATATATGTGCATTCATCTGCAATCCATACTTTTCAGTATATAAGGACTACATAAATATAAGTATATACTTTTAAGTACATTTGCTGAGATGTATGTACATTAGTTTATTTATAGATGCAGTCACTATTTACAGCATGGTGACAGACCATTTGTATCTTATGTAAGTGGAGAGCTAAAATGAATAACAAAGTGGTTACATTCAACCTAACCTCATTATGTAAACGCGACTCTAGTATAGGGTTGCGCAATCCAACTTACTCACAATGATTGGTAAATATTAATAAGAAATGTAGCAAATGTTTTATATCGTAGCAACCGTACGCGCTTAAAACTGTCAGTCAGGAAAAGAATAAAAAGTCTAAGTACACAATGACTTAAGGCAAAAATGTGTACACCATGTTTCGTTCATATAAATACAAGTATCTCCATAAGTATAAATGGAGCAGATTATTTTTTATTTATTTTTAAATCGTAGTTAAAGCTTTACGTTTTCGCTAGTGGTAGCGGCATCTTCGGGTGAGCATTCATGCTCTGGCTGCGATGCAAAATCCGACTTTTCATTTTCAATCAATTGGGTTCACTTTTATTGGAAATTGGAACAGTCACAAAATGATCTCGTTAGATCACCAAGTAACGAAGGTACACTTTATGAGTTTTGGAGTTGTCTTCACGAACAACAACATTGTTAAGTAAATTTCACAGTCTCGTCTTGATTGTCACACACATATACATAACACTTGAAATTTATGCACAACTGGAGTCTTTAACCTCTCTGTAAAATAAACAAATACAAACTGACACACATATAAAAAGAGCAGAGGTACCATATACACGAAATATTCAGTGGGGGGGAAGATCCGTACGAACGAACACCTAATAAATTTGTATAAACCGAATTGTACTTATTGGGAGACGTGAAGACGCAGTACTGATATGTAATCACTGTCAAAGAATGAAACCAACTGAGCCTTTTAAGTTTATCAGCAAGTGAAGCAATGACAAGAAAATCGTCACGTCACCATAAATAAAACGACATTCCAATAGGATTCACACATAACATTAGAAGTTATAGCTCGCAACTGGATGCAACAACTCTAAACAAATATCCATCCATACACACAAAACTACTACAAAAGTCGAGTTCTCTCATGTCACCTCCCCACAGCCACTATAACTTGTATATGGATCAAGTGGACAAAGAATTGATTACTACTTACTAAAATACATACTAACAAATGGACTAAAGGGGTAAGAACTAAAAACTCCTGAATGTTTTTCATCACGTTCAAGTTCTTATAGTGTAGTAACCCTCCTTATACAAACCTCAACGAATTCGTGAGATATTCAATGAATTGTGGGTTAATCATTAGAGTACTTCACATGTAACTTTTATACATTTATGTACACAGCCTGTCTCTTGAAATAAGACATCACATATACATAAATGTACACCACAGCATTAGCTTTTGGTGCCCAAAAAGTGTTATTTCATTCTTTGGACGACCCCTCGTAGTTTGCATGGAATGCTGAAACAGTTCTAAATCTAGAATAAATTACTATAATGACGCGTCCCATTATACAGAGTATTGTGCCAGATCTACACACTGTTTTCCATTGTCTGATTGTATTTCTGATAACTTGATGATTCGACAAACCAAGAAGCAAACAAACATTCAAGATTCATGAACTTATACTTATTACATATATTTACATACTTGTGTCTGCGCTTTAAATTTCAAGAGCTACTGTATCGTAGCTATATACAATAGCTACTTATATAGTAGCTCTAATGTCAATGTAATGTCGTATCCTTTAGTTTCAAACGACGAAAGGAAACCAACAAATTAGTGAATACCGCTAAACGTTTTGGAATTGTACATGCGTTTATTGTAGAATATTGCTGAACCATTCGTATTTCAAGGATCGTTTGAATTGAAAGATAGCACACTACTTATTACAGGAAATAATACTGTAGATAAAAGGGAATAATATTGTTAAAAAAATACTTTCTACTTAATATCAACACCTAAACTACACAATGTCATTCACACATTACAACTCGTAAGAATAAATACATCTGCACATTATATACGGAAATATTCTCAAAGGATAATAGTATATGTATTATATTTGCAATGTACAAGTACTATAGCTTCCCGATTCAAAAAACCTACGTCAGAGATTTAGAATAATGGCAATAATAAGTGCAAGTAATTCTTGTGAATAAGCATAATAAAAATGTTGCTTTTAATGGTACGACCGTAGACATTTCCTTATTAATGCGTTATCGGGAGACAAATCTACTTTTGAAGAAAATGCAGGGTATGGCAAATCTGTTCATGTGATTTTGCTTTTTGATTCGTACATACATGGATTTTGAAAGCTCTGCCAATTTTCCATAGGAACTTTCTTGAAATTACCTTGAGGCTTGAGGATGTAAATATGAAGTAAGTGTAATACAATATTTGAGGTTATAAAAAGCTCGCAGTGATGTCACTAATAGTATCTCTAATTTGTAAGTAGATTAGCAGTAACAAATGTAAATAAAAATAAATACTCCAACTAATTAGAACAATATTAAACGGAACTTAGCACCATAAATAGTTTTGTGTTTTGCAAATTTGTGGCTCAACATAAAACTTGTTCATCTTGTATTGTACTGATACGGACCAGTATATCTGTAAACCCGTTAAGGGGGACAGCATGTCACGACGAACCTTTCAAATGATAAATAAAACTTGAAGCTAACGTTTCAATAATAATGTTTATTTTTATATATTGTTGACTTTGACTTGAATTGAAGTCCAAGAAACTGATAAAAGATCAAGATCCGTGCTGGCGATCAAACGAGTAACATTAGGAAAACTTTAATCTCAAAGCTTAAAATTTCTTTGAGCTACATATCTTTCTGTTGTTGGTTGACAAGCTTCCGAAGTAGTTCACAGAGAAAATTTACATACATACTTATGTACAGAAAGACAAACTTGACGCCGTTTTGCAATACAGTTGTTCCTGTATGCGGAATTTAGTAAACTGTCGTTTAAAATCAATAGATATATAGATTAGATATCCAATATTATCCCAGCCAATCGCCACAATCAGACATCAATATGGGGTTACATACCTACTTGAATAAATCTCCACGCACATGAAGCAGGTAATTTTATACTTATACTTGAACCGTGTTTATTTGGGCGTTTGCCATCTAATTTTACTAGTTCCGTATGTATAAAATGTCATGGTGCCACTTAAAACAATGATACCACAGCACGGCTAATATCCGTGTCTTCAGTCTGAACAAAAACAAAGTACAGTATGTACAGCAGTTGTAGTCTCCAAGTTGTTACAAAAACTATAAATAACATTTGTTCTTCAATGGCGAAATCACATTATTCTAGACTGCATTTTGAAACAATGAGCCGACTACATTTTTTATATGTATACTTTCATTATATTATTATTATTCAAATTGAAGATGGTACCTTAACCAGAAATTTTCCAACCCATCCATTCCTCAAAGAAGTTCTACAAAACTACAAGATTTCTAAATGATTTCAATTTCCCCTTTTTCTATATACTATACTTGATTCCTAGTTGAGTATTAGTATAAAAAAACGTATGTATTGGAAACGTTGAAATCATTCAAAGCACTACAAAAAATCAATGAACAGAGAACTGATTTATATGCTGCAGGAAGTGCAAACACTTGTAAACACTGTAATTCAGGAAAGAATGTACTCCCATTGATACACTTGTGCAAATTGCTTACAAATCTGTTGGCATGGCTTATATATATATGTACGTATTGTATAGAATACATGTGACCACAAAAAAACGAACCTACTACTACAATCGCACACAGCAGTGTATCTCTGTCTGTACTATACTATAGAATTTACTTTTATACCCGACCTTTAGCAAAAAGAGTTGAAGTCCAAAGACAATTTTGATTGAACAGGTAATGACAGGTTTACCGGTGGTACCTTTGCAAAATATCCTTCAAAAAATAACGATAGCATCAGTAGAATACAAATACAAAGGATTCCTTGCTGTCGGACATGGACGTACATAAGTACTTAATACAAGTGGAATCATTTAAATCCTGCGTATCTTGTAGTACTTCTATATATTTCCAATCTCTCTCTCTGTGTGAGTCACAAGAATATAAGTATCTGTAAGTATACCTTACTACACTCATAGCTACACACATACATGTAGTACTATTAGCACAAGAGAGTAACTCGCAGGATGTATTAAATTAAATATGTAAATTGCACCTAAACAGAAGAACCTGACAGTGCACTACTTTTAGTTCAAATAACATCTTTCGTCCCTGTAGGATCCTGTAGGCTAAAGAAAAGTGGAATGACTGGTCATAATACCGCCACAAACCCACCAACCACCACAACAACACTAACCAATATCTGTTGGTTGCAATTAAAATCAAAAGTAATTCATATACAGGGTACCATAAGTTTACAACTCTGCGCATCATGAATGTAAGTCACTATGCGTACACAAAATCATGTACATAATAAATTCACAATGTTGTTTCTGTTGCAGTAAAGCTCTTGTATAAACATTAATAATCTAATGTTTAAACCAGCCTAATTGGACCTTCTACATGTATTTTTTGCTGAATATTCTATAGTATACTTTATTTCTTCAGGACAAACCTACAGGCAATGACGGCGTCGTGGAATACACAGAAAATATTCTTCAATCGGTTAAATTAAATATGCTGAATATATATTGTATTTCCATCAGCTACACTTTTAGTGTTTCGAGCTCAACTAAATAAACCAACACTATTGTTACTGAATCTCCCTTCACTATCGCACACAAGCATTTTATGTGAAACTGCACCTGTCATAGATCCTTTTAAAATAGTAGAACTTTAATAACTTTTATGGCGCTGACACAATACGAATGGAATCTTGTATGCACGAATCTTAAGACGTGGCAGGTATAAAAGATTGCAACACTCCAACGAAAAAAATCGCACACTTACAAAAGTACAACAAAGACGAACATTACAGATAACCAGGAACAGGGACAATATTTTTATTGCTTGCAGACGCAACCCCAAATATAGTTTTTCTATACACGCCAGCACACTATCAACTGATATTTGATTATCTTTTTGTCTCCTCCGTAAGTGCTGCTGGTGAGTTGCGGAGCCGTGAATAAACAGGTAAGACTAATAAAATGCTACTGACTTACATTCGATTTACCAAGGAGCTACTAAACTACTGCCAGAAGAAAAATTTGCCAAGATAATAATAATAACTACTATACGTTTGCAAAGGGAAGAACCCGTGTAGGCATTGCAATATCGTATAGTTCTCCATATACTTATACTATACTATGTTGGTTTCCACCAACAGACCATGCAATCGAGATATCAAGAAAGTATAATCACATGTCTCGCACAAGCATAATAAAGCTTTTTTCTTCCACAATAATAAAGTCAAAATAAATACAACAAAACAGCGGTACACCGTGTAAGTATGTAAAACATATAGCTAGCAAGGAGATGATTTTTGACTCAACTAGGAATTTTTTATTCAAGTTCCCTCATCGGCTTATGATTAACACTTAACCACAAACACCAAAGCAAGGAGGCAACCCCAAAAAGTGAGAAAGTGGATCATCATTATGTTCAGTTGCTCAGTATTACACACACACACACAAACATTCTCCTAGAATTTAGTATTTTGACTCATACAGCCTGTCTACCATCCATACTATATAGCTGTGTCTTTAGTGTCTTTTAACACTTAACACAATTATTGATATTACCAATCACTCTTGTTGTTGAGTACATGTGCTCTTATCCAAGGAGGTATCTATAATGAAAACACTTTTGTACCTACGTGGTATCAAAGAATCCAAGAAGGGAATTATAAAAATCTAAAACTGCAATCGATGAATCGATAGCTAGTGAGCGAAGCGGTAAGTCTATGAGGGAAAACGTAATGTGAAATAAAGGCAGTTTATGTAAATATAAATGGAAAATATAAATGGAAGACAATCTTTCCATGTGTATTACTGTCATGTAAGAAGTGTGGGTAAAGTATATAACAAGTTTCAAAAATTGTTCAAAATTTTCGGAATTTCAAATGATTTATAGTGTATTCTACAGATCTCGTGAAATGCTTTCGATCGGT
>JAQGAK010001676.1:0-28184 GCA_034696945.1 Lipothrix lubbocki | reverse complement strand
GTGTCACGTAGGTCAATACAAGTATTGGTTTTCACCCGGGACACTAAGAAGCATAGTCAAAATCATAAACAGTACAATACAAGCCATGTTGCATCCAAATACATCAATTCAAAATAACTAGACTATTCTACGGTCATACCTAGTAGTTAAAATATGATGATTAAGCCCCATGAGAAATTTCTGGTTAGATAAATCACGTATTCTCAACTCATCAGGCAAATCATTCCATTTTGTCGAGCAAGCATGCATTATATTTCTTTCAGCTATTTTTAGTTTAGCAAGCGGTATGTGTATACTAATACTTTTTGAGGCACGAAATTTTGTAGGTGAAAATTTTAGAATTAAGGCAGCATTAATATAGCTTACATTATGACCTGTTACATTATGTCCAAATCTGTAGCATATTATTCCTTATATGAAGACATTAAGCTGTGCTCAAGATGACCAAAATCGGTGAAGTGGGTTCGGAGTTACCCGTTTTTTTTTAATTCCCGATTTTGCTGAAACTTACTACATGTGACCTCAAGGCATGGGGCATGGAATATTTAAAAGTTTTGACAAATCGGTTGAATATTTTCGGAGTTACCCGGTTTTTTTTAATTCATCCGATTTTGCTGGAAGTTAGTATATGCAACCTGCAGGCATAGGGAATGGATTATTCGATATCGAAACAAATCGGTTGAACATTTTCGGTGTTACCCGATTAAAATGAGGCATATTTGCTGTAAATTTGAATAATAGCTAGTGAAAGCTGTATTGGTTTTAAACATTGATTAGTACGCTGATAAATAACTGGGTAGTTGGGCTGGCGCTGCCCCTTCGCAGTAGCACCCCTTTAGGGGTGCAATAAAGCGTTGCGAAGCGACGATTTTTTGTATTAAATTAATTAATATTAAATTAATTTTGCAATAGTATTAAAAATCCACTTCAAAAAATTACCTGCGGACCCTTGACGCAAATTTCCCCCTTCTCAAATCTAGGCAAGGTTTTCCCTGTAACCGTATCTACAATTTTAGTGAAGGTGGAAGGTACGGGAACACCGCAAGACCCGACTTTCTGATTATTGGTCCACAGTGGGCAAAAATGAGATACAGGAGAGAGTTCCGTCATTCCGTAGCCTTCTTGAAATAACATGTGCTTATCGGCTTTCTGCAGCAGCTGGTTAATCAGTGAGGGTCCAATGGGGGCAGCGCCCCCTATGACTGTTTCTGTCTCCTCAAACTCTTTCTTAGTAAAATCCGCACTATTTACCATGTAATTTATCAACGGGGTCACCATATGCAGAAGGGTCGGACGATGCTGTCGAATGGCTCGTATGAACATATTCGGTTCGAATTTAGGCAAACAAATAACGTGACTGCCTTTGTACATTGATATATTTAAAATGCATTGCAGACCATACGAGTGAAAGAATGGCAAGAGTCCTAGCAGTCTCTCCTGTTTGTTCCCTCCCATGAAGAAATTGGCTTTAATGTAATCAGGGTTCGTGGCCTGGAGTAAATTCGTCGTCAAGTTCGTATGCGTTAACATGACACCCTTGGGATGTCCAGTAGTTCCGCTGGAGTAAGGAAGCAGGCAAGTGTCATTTACAGTGTCCATTTGTGATCCTTTAGCAAAGTTCACGCCTTTCGGGTCCGTTTTTATCATTTCGTAGTACGTGTGACAACCCTCGTGAGCCTCCCCGATTATTATTATGGACTTCAAATTCGGACTTCCTTCTTTGGCCTTGCGGCAAGCTTGTAAATAGTCTGGGATGGTTATTACTCCTTTGGCCTCAGAATTGGCAAGCTGTCTTTGGATTTCCGCTACAATAATTTGTTGTCAGAATAAATTACTCAATATTAATACCGCTTTTTTTAATGGTACTTTTAAACCATCATTTTAATGCAAATATTGAATTATGAAAAATCATTTAATGGTAACGCATACCTGCAGTATAGGATGGATTGACTGAAGAAGCAACAAGTCCTGCTTCCCACAGGCCATAAAGCACAGGACAGTACTCGGGTATATTATGTAAAACAACTCCAATCACATCTCCTCTTTTGTATCCTGCTTTAATCAATGCTGCAGCAAACCTTCTGCTCTGGTCCAGGACTTGGCCGTGGGTTAGAGTCCTCCCAGTTTCCACACATTCCTAAAACAAATTTGCAGTATTCAATATTACAATAATTATCTGTATTCCAAGAATTATTCTTAATTCCTAACTTTATTTATTACACGCTTTTTCGCCTCTCACTTGTTTACAAGCGTTTTTGTATTAACAGATCTTTTCTTATTAAAAATAATTAAAACATATTGTGGAAATCGAATTATCCGATTAAGGTACACAGGTATACAATCATTTAATTATGTTAAATTTCGAGGGCTAAGAGGCAAATTTGAACAAGTTGGCGCAAGCTAAAAAGTAAAATTGAACGTTTACAAGCAATGGTTTTACCAAATTCTCCGCTGCAAAAATGAACATATTCCGTAATTCCGTTTAAAATGCATGGTAGAATTTCAGTCTCCATATAAATAGCGTTGCAATTCGTTTTCTTTTGTTTCGGTTGCAATTCGTTTTTCTTTTGTTTCGGTTGCAATTCGTTTTTCTTTTGTTTTCCAAACACCGGGGAAAACGAATCCTTTTGTTTTCAAACAAAGGAAAAGAAATTCTTTTGTTTTCCAACAAAAGGGTTTGCTTTCCCCGGTTTTTGGAAAACAAAAGAAAAACGAATTGCAGCCGAAACAAAAGAAAACGAATTCCAACGCTATTTATATGGACAACGAAATTCTGCCATGTATTTTAAACGTATATGTAATTACGAAATGTTCAAAAAACCAGCATTCATTTTTGCTTTTTAGCTTGAAGCAATGTGTTCATTTGCCTCTTATCCATCGATTTATTGTTGAAATAAGTTCTAATAACGACAACTCACAAACGCCGGTGCATTCTCCCATCCGCGAATGTTCGCCCGTATAAATTCTGGGACAGTAATACCCACCACGGGCTTCACATCCTGATACTTGGAGTTCACCCACAAGCTCTCGTCCTCTAATTCCGGACTGCTCCGGGTGGAGGTAGAATAACAGAGACCGGTTCGTTCAGCAGACCGTCGCCCGTGAGATTTTTGCAGGCGCAGGGCGAATTGTCGGTTGAAGAGAGATAGGCCTCTGGTCATGTTTATAGTGTGTTTATTAAATTATATATTATATAAAATATTTGGGACAGAGTAAATGGTGATACCACAAGGCAAAGAAAAATTGACAACTGGACCAAATTATTTTTTTTTAATTACACACTGCTGCAGGATACACGCTAATTGAAAGTATAGCGGAATGAATGTCGTGGTCGTATGAGTAAATAGACATTGGACTCTTAAACCCACAGGCCAAGCCAATGGATAATAAACAGCCCAACAGCAATGAACTTTAAACTGTTATCGAACAAGCCAGTTTATTAAATTGCTTCTACATGCAGCTTTACACAGAAGACTGGAGGACAAAGTCTAACTGAAACTATAAGCGAGCCCACAAGTTAAGCTTCACTATTGGAGAACAGTACAGCGCGATATAAAAGATAAGTTTAATATGTTAGTGGGTTGGTGAGGCACACGAAAACATGTAGCAGCGTCCTTCTTTTTTCCTTCTAATATGACATATTGTAATATTAAAGGCTCTTTTTGTTATTTTTTAACACTGCCTCTGGTGCCTCTACACGGAGGATATGAAATGTGTTAAGATTCACATGAAGGGAAAGGTTCGACAGTACAAATCCTTTTTAGGCTCCCTCTTTAGGAAAGGGCCTACTGAATCATTCTATCGTGTCCGTCTGTCGGTGTGCCCGTGTGTTCGTGCAATATATTTCCAACAAATTAACTTACGTATTTCAAATTCGACACATGTGTAGACGCGGGGACAAGGAGATTCCCTATTATAATTTAAGGTCATAGGTCCAGAGAGTCAAAAGTTGCAACACTTTGTAGTTTTGTATGATATTCGCTGCTGCATGGCATATGCATTATATTTCAGGGACACACAGCTCAGCTGAAGCATGTGCTGGAAAGTCGAACGGTACATGAAATATGTCCACATGTACTTTCTTACCTAAATCAATCACGCATATGCATATAAACAGAAAGTGTATACGTGCACATCCCAAAGCTGAGTGGACTATAAGCTTACTGCAATTATAGAGGCTTTGCACTCTATTCTACAGTATGCACACAGTTAAGTTATGTATACTGTGCTTTGATTATGAAGGAAAATACGTATACCTGTACTAATATTAGTATAATCCATATGCTAATATAATATTACAATAATATATTTAGGTAATCAAATTTGCGAAATTTGAAACAAAATGAAATATGTGTGTTAGACTATTGTAATGTGGGTAAATCTTGATCCCTGATACATATGTACACTCCAAAATTCAAAATTTGGTCAAATTGTTTAAGTTTAGATCAGGATTTAACTAAATTTTAAGAATTTTGTCAAAGGTTTTCACTAATAAAAATCAAATCATTTCAAAATTAAGGTAATTAATGATAAACTTTGCAGCTTTTAAAATAGTAATGATAAGATCAATTTAACAAAAGCATGCATTTCACTTTGAAAAGTTTGAAACTGAAAAAATAAAATAAAACGCCCAATTTTAATTAAGGATAATCTGCATGTATTCTAAAATTTTAAAATTGTTGCTTTGTTATCAGATATTATCCGATTTCAAAGATACTTTTTTAGGACTCTTTGACATTAGCCGTGTCAGATGAAAACAAAACTTTATTCCCCCCCCTTAAGTTTCCGTTTTTGGTAATTGTTTTGTTACTCAATTTGTAGCAAAAACGGTCCGATCAAATAATTTGTATTATTTTATGTGGTCCTTAATCAACTTATTAGCAATACAGTGGACGCCAGTTATAAGAGACCCCTTTATAACGCATTATAGCAGCACCTGCCGTGGTTCCCCTGCGTCCTGTTTTGTTAATATTCACTCCCTTTATAACAGCATTTTGCAAGAGCCCAATTTTGCCGTTTTATAGTGTGTCCTTATAGCAAGAGTGCACTGTATTACCATTATTAATATTGACTGCAATAACTGTTTTAAACGTATTCCGCCGTAACAATTTAATTGATCTTGCTTTTACAGTAAAAACTGTTAATGTTGAGGTTGAGACTACTTACATTAAAAATTTGTAACTTTCATTAACAAAAAACGAAACGTCCAAAATTGATTGACTACCTATACCCTATTTACAGATGCAAAAGTTAGATGCCTATATCATAGTTGCAAATATATAGGCTACAGGAGGAAGCCTCTCTCGACGACCCCTTGGGGTCGCATGGAAGAATATTTTATTATAAAAACACATGCACAAGTTTCATTTTCTTCGGCAAGGTTGTTGTGAATTCATTTGGACAATTTATTTTGGCACGCATGGTGAACATCGTCGTGCATTTGTTTACATAAACACCTTAGACTCTTAGCGGACTAATGCCCCATAGCATTTTTAAATTGTTTTATAACAAGTAGCAATCCTGCTGTAAAACCTTCATTATATGAACATATATTATATGATAATAATTATATTCTTATAAAATTTCATAAGTACTGTGGCGATCATTCATGTACGAGATAAAACGCATTTGAGTTATAATTGTTCGTATTGTTGTGCTACCGCAGCAGTTTGCATTTCCATTATTCGGCTCAAGTTGACCTTGACTCTCTATATTCATGCTTCTCCTAATAAGGTTAACTAAAAATATGTGCATGACCAAACTGCTTCAAACTATTTCGCACGCGTTGTTTGTGTACTTCAAAGTAATCAGCTGCAATCAAACTGATATAAAAACATCAATAATAATTATAGCCCAATAAGAACTTATGATCGTGTCATTATGTCTCAGGAATTTTACTATGGAATCAGATATCACAAATAATTTATTATTGCTTATTATCTATTGATATCTTGGAATAGCACTTTTCACAATAAATTCAGTTCAACTACATTCCAACTTCCAACCGTCGTAACCTCAATGAAAATAATGAGCTGGTCCTATATAGCGGCGAAGCGTATTTTTAATCTTGCTTTGTTATATGCAAACAAGAATAAAAATAAATACACGCGATGAAATATTGTATTATTTGTTATTTTTATTTCATGCTTTATACTTCTTGGTGGAAATCCACAGGCTGATTTTGAAATTTTAGTCCGTGATTTTGTTGACAATGACAACTGCACTGTAAACTGGAGAGTTGTGTATTTAATAATAACATTAATATTATTATTTTATTCGAGTCAATATCATATTAAGAGCCTGTAAAATGTAAACGCAAGTTTCAAAGCTGAATAATTACTAAAATGATGATGTCATGAAAATTTTTCTTGCATTCACATTGGACGGGCACGTTTGTTTTACTCGAAAAATTATTGCACTATCAGTGTTGAGTGTAGTACCCATTGTATACCAGGATGTGCGATCGTTCTTGATCAAATACGCCATCTATTAAGCGTTCATAAGTATGACACTTACATTAAGCAATTTCATTTAACTATTGAGAGGACAAATATTGTGAAATTCGCCAATTATTTCAGGTGCAAAATAAATATTTTGTAGACAGTGGTTTTAATTTGGGCTTCAGTGAGGTTAGGTTCGTTTCCGTGGGTCCACATGTCCGCCACCTCGCGAACTATTTTCGCGTAGTACAAAAATAATAATTAATAAACTTCCAGACCAAAACCTGTTAAACATCAATTAGCTTGTCCATTTATTAAATGTTGCGGAATGACAACAATCATTATTTGGCATAGGTATGCAAATCTTTGCATGATAACGTGTATATGTATAATAGCGTGATGTCCAACTGTAGAATTACATTTTTTAAAGGAAGATCCGGAGATAATTTCTATGTTCCTGCTTTTTGGCACAGTATTATTTTGCCTCGAAAGAAATCAACACAGTAATCAGCTATAAGTAAATTTACTCCTTACTACATTGCTATGAACGTCTTAGATCCATTCGTACTTGTCATACTTTACTTATAATTAATTATTCGGTGTGACCCGACATGTCAAATCTTCGCCGTTGACAGATAAAATTTTAACACTAAATAGTAATCACTGCTTATCAGTGGAAGAAAACGATTCAACAGTACGTTTTTAAAATGCCTGATTATTTACGGTGATCACTTATAAAACTTGCAAGTTCTTTCCCTTATCAGATCACATAAGTTTTTGAATCAGTAATAATAATCCGAAGTTAGCCAAATAGCAAACTGTTAACAGAATTAACAACTTATAGATTACAATATATTATACATTCATTGAGTAAGATTCTTTGGCAACATGCTCTTCATCCGTTGCACCCTCGGGAACTCCGCGCTCGTTTTCTGAAGGGACTGCGGCGTCATTTTGACTCCTAAGGTGTGGATCATTTTGACTCCTAAATGGCGGGACATTTTGAATACTAGAATTGTCCGTTCGATCAGTATCACCCGCTGGTGCCGACAAAGTTGATGCAGCCGTTCTAGGCGGGACCGGTGGCGGTGGATAATAATATCGGATAGGGGGTCCATAATACCGAATCGGTGGAGGTTGTTGAGTTGGCGACGGGGTCTCTGGTATTTTTGTATTGGGGTACACTATCTTGTTAGGATGTGCCTCTACCGAAAGCGCACCGTAATGAAGGAAGAGTGGTCTGCCGATGACATTTGGGACTCTACGCACCGTTCCATACACTGTCTGATGTTGGGGCTGGATATTTGCGACCGTCTGGGGAACATTACTTGGGCCAGTCCTAAACATCGTCGAAGTTTTGCATGCATTAGAAATACTTCCATAAGCACCTTGATGTTGCATTAAATGAGCAGCACCGACGGGTCCATATATTGAGTTCTGATTCGCTGGTAGGTGGGGAATTGTCGAGTACATATTTTGATTTACTGAGTAGGGTGAAGCATTGTGAGGCATAGACATTTGATCTGGAATCTCTACAACGGGACCGGGTTGCACAGTTTTATTTAGCATGACTTGGTTGCAATCCTTTGTTGCATCGGTTGAATTTCCTGTGGGTACTTGTTCCGACCCTGGCAAGCAGTTCACACCCTGCAAAGGTTAAGTAACATAAATTGTTAGCATGAACTGATGTATCGTTCTGATTTTTATTTTTTTACGCGACAGAAATGAAAATAAAAAATTAAATTTAAAAAAATTAAATGAAAGTTATATATTATAAAATAACTTCTACATCAGGTATTTTTTTAAATTGCGAGAACTCTCCCCCCAGCCAAGTCTGAAAACAAATACTTACACTCCAAGAGTGTGGCCTATGGAAGGTACCGTAGGCCACAGGTTCACAGGATTGTCGAACCATGTCAAAATGAACTCTAGTGTCTTCAGTCTGTCGTCCTGGAGCATTTGCAAACTCGTACATCCGAGCATTGTCCAATACAGTGGACATTGTGTTTTGCTGATTTTCCATCGATCCCTCAATGTCACTCATGACGCTGTTTTCGTACGATTGATCTGGTGTCCAGTTAGGAATCGACGGATTTGACATGCCGAACTGGGCAAATATTTGGTTTGAAGTTGAGAATTTGGGCTTAATGCCTTTTACAGAGGGTCTACGGCTGAATCCGTAGTCATCACCACCAATATCATCACCATAGCGTTGCCGAAGCCTCTCGATTCTTTCGTTATCTTCCGTTATAAAACTTTCTAACTCATTCTCTCCCGTCCTCAAACCTTCATCGATATCCTCAAGGGTGTAACTTATTTGTCTAATTTTGGCTTCACTGGCAGAGTTTATTGGAGGTTGACGCGTTGTCGTTGCCTTCACAAATTCCTCTGCCGTTGAAGTACCCGCGTCGGATTTCTTTGTCGCAGTTCCATTCTTTTCCCGCGAAGGCCAGGTAGCAAAACCCGATGTATTTGAATCACTTGAGTCTTCGTCGTCAAGAGATGTAAGCCAGCGTAACTTTTCTACCAGCGACGAACATTCTGGCTTTTTCTTTGCTCGAGACCTTAATGTAGAATCAACAGCTAGTCGGATTTGCTCCGAAGTGCGTAAGGGAGCAGTTCCAGTAGAAACTTTAATAGGAGTGGCCTCGCAAGTTGAGCTGTTATTGTTAAATAATTCATTAAATGAACAAAAGAGATTTCGCCAAGAATCATCATTGAAGTTTCTTATTCATAAATATATTAAATTTACGATACCTGTGTTCGGCACATTTGACCACGTCCGGTTCATCGGGCGAAGTTGTAACTTTCTTGCCTTCCGCACTATTCGATCTCCACAGGCGGCCACCCTTAAGGATTCCTCCGAGTCTAAAAATAGAATAAATACGTGCAATCGATACAATAACAGATTTGATATAAATTCTACAACTATTAGTTACAAATAACAACTAAGTATTGGTAATTTTTACCTGGAAGTTTTATAATTTTTTAATTCTTCACTTTCCTCCTCTGGTTGTCCATTAATTATTGGATTTTCTCGTAGGAATACCTTCCTTCTTGCGGCAGGAGGAGAAGGAGGGCTTACCCTGGTAACGTCTGTAAATAAAAATCATTATTTCATTTTCAAATTACGCTTCAAAACCATCATTCTGGAAAACTTTATTTAGCAGCTTATCGCCCTCGTTAATACTAACGCTAAGCACTGGTTTTAAATTACTTAAGCCTGTGATCATTTCACTTTTGTAGCTTCGAAATCTCACACAACAAATAGCAAATTTTGGTTTTTTTCGCGTGAATTTTCACTTTATTTTCTTGTGTTGATTACCTTTGCTGGAATCATTTACTTCAGTAGTACTTGATTTCTTTTAGCTTTTACAAAGATTTTAGTCAGTTCTTCCCCTTACAAAATAAGTGAAAATCCTGAATAAAGCCAGACTTCTTCTAGAATTGGACATTTTTGTATGAAAATTGGGGATACAATTTGAGATCCTCTTTCTCTTGGAATTAGTATTTGTCCAATTTTACTTTACGTAATTTAGTTTTTATAATCAATTACGAGGAAATGATCAACCATAAAAGGGTTATATATCGCAAAAGATTTTTGTATAAAAATTTGGAACACAATTTCGGATCCTATTTTGCTAAGCTTATAGCTTGAGATTCGCACAATATTTTACAAATTGGCTCTCTATTTTATCCACCCCTTTCACTTTTTTCGTGATTTTACTAATTATTTTCTTCTAATGTTCAAGTGTCCAGTGTAACAATTTACATGGCTGGGAATTCCCTATCAGGCTTCCATAATGTTATCGCATTTGTTACTGATTGCCAGCCCTAATGACGATGTTAAATTATTAACGTGGGGCTAAGTGGGACGGACAACTGGTTGGTTGAACGTTGAACCATTATAAACAGATGTGCATATTGAGATATTGAGATGGCTTTCTAAGCCTTTAGAGAGTGTAATAGAGAGTAGATAGAAAATAAAAAATGAAGGAGAAATAAATAAAATAAGGAAGTTTTGTTACCTGGATCATTCGGGGCTTCTTGTGGAAAAAATCTATCCTTATAACCTTCCGGCGGACTAAGGGTTGGTGGGTCTTCAAATTCAACAGGGGGTGGTTCATATTTAAAAATCTCTTCACGTTCCCTCCGTTCATTGTCCTCCTGTCGTAACCGGCTGAAGTCTTCTTCATGTATCCAGCATGAACATTCAGCTTCGTAAAATAAGTTTAAAGACTCATTGAAGGTAACAGATCTCTTCTTCTTAGAATATCCCGGTTTTCGAAGTACAGAACGCAATCGCATGTGTTCTATGCTTGAGAGACGTTGGTGCATCTCTAGGAGGGCGAACAAATACAACAAATCCAGGGTTAATTTTGCTGTACGGAGTGTCAACTCAGAAAATGACATTTAGTTTGGCTTAAATTTTGCTGACTCTTGTTCCTGGAAACGGAGACTATTCATTGAAAACTTTATTTTGCCACGTCAAAATTTTAGTTTGCAGTAGCGATTAGAAAAAAATTTCGAAGACTTAAGGAACTCGAGATAATCTCTCCATTCATTAACTCCATTCAGACATGACAAATTGCACTTAATAAATCCATTTTAAAATCCACATAGCAAAATTATAACTTTAAAACCTGTAATCGTGTCCTAATTAATTGGGTTTTGAATCACAACGTGTGTTACCGGAGAATAATTTTTATTTATACGTAAAGATGTCAAAATGTCCCTATTACAATGTTGTAGTCTTTAGAATTTTTGCTATTAGTTTGATGTACTGATAGGTTGTAAAGTTAATTGTTTTTTACTGGTAATAATAATAAAATTGTTTCTAAACTATAGAAAGTAAAAAGTAAATGCCGTGGAAGTTTGTGACTTGAAAGTATGCAATCTCAATGCTGATGTCTATCCTCAAAATAAGAAACTCAGAAGGAATTGCCGGAAACAAAATTTTCTCATGACGGTGACGTGTTTCCGGTCTCCCACAGGCAGAAATGCATGGTATTAAGAACCAGTATTAATTGTTTCAAGACTTCTGTAAGACACCCACTGTATACTTAATAAAACTACATATACATAAAGAATTTACCTCTTTCAATGCTTTAATATTCACATGTGCGGTTTTGCTGTGTAAAAATCGTAGGTTCGTATCATTTAATACTAAAGACTAATATACAGATAGCTGAACTATCTTCTATAATGTTTGTGCATTATATGTAACAAATTAAATTCATTACCATATATAGGTATATGAAATTTTTTTGCACAATAGATTACGGGTTAAACAAATTGCCATAATTACAAGAATAAAAATATATTAACAAATGACAATAATGGAAAATCAGGAGAACAAATGGACCAACTCAAAACTTTAAAATCAATTGACCTGGTTAGCCTTTGTAGAACGCCTCCAAATCTTGTCTGAATGCAGAAACATAGTAAACGAGTTTTACCGTTTCGTATGAGTTGTATTGAATTTTACATGCGAAATATATTTTTTTAATAAATAAGAAATACAATTGTAAATACCTTGAGTAATGTTATTGGGAATCAATTCCCAGGGGTCCCACTTCTGGCACACCAAAATTATCCGGGAAAGTGAGCATGCTGATGAAAAATGAATTTATGGTGCATTTCCATGGTTTCACTCGTTTTGTAGATGATCACCAACTATGGGTCTCTTTTAATTCCTACACGTATAGATTTTGCTGTGCAATCTGCAACAATAAATTTAATAAAATTTGATAGAAGACGAACTTATGGAGGAAACTGGTCGAAGGGATTCTTCAATTTCATTGCAATATGAAGAACTAATATTATATAGTTGATATGTGGACCACTCTCCCAGGGCTTTAATATTTTCAATAATAATGATCTTGAAAGTTGATGGAGCCTCTAAAGTAAACACGAACTCACATTTTACTATCTAGAGTATAGGGATCTTGTGTGGCCCGAACAGAAAATTCGTAATCGAAACTTAATCGGCTATTTGCATATATAGTTGGTCTATAGTGAGATTACCGGGAGGCAAATGATAGAATGATGGTTTGATTGGAAGTTAAGCAAATATTTGACGAGAAAATCTTTACTGAGAGAATCTCAGGTTAATAATATAAAAAGTGAGTTATATACAAATGAAGCCTGAGTAAAAGTGTGCTGGAAAGCGGAAATTCGGCTACATAAAACCTGTGATTCGGTCTCTTCTCTTCTGAGCGTATATACGAGAACAATTCTTAAGTCCTTCAATGTACTTGCCACACGTCGCTGCCTCGGAGAAAGGAGAGGGCAAGACGAGAAATATTCAGTCATTTCCATGGTTTTTGCCAGTGCTTTCCCGGTCGATATTCCAGTTTCCCCTGGAGCATGCCCATGCCAAGTACTACCAGTCCGGTTCACGACCCTATCGATTTCTTCATTTCATTCATATCACCGATTCCAGTAACTGCCAGTCTGCAACCGATTCACAAATGAAATGGGACTGGCGGTGGCTAGGTAGCGTCCGACGCAAGCCTCCAGTATTTCCAGTAGATTCCCAGCCAGCAATTTTCAGTGAATTCAAAGTTTTTTATACTGACACATTAAATATGCATAAATATACCTGGTATGGTTGTTAAAACATGAATGGCATGCCATGAGAATGAGGATAACAACCAAACTCATGTTTATTCTGAAAAATTACCGAACTGCAGCTCTCACGGGTTATCAACTCATATAACATATGTTTATTCCATGGAGTAGAGAATTTGTACAAACTGGCAGTGCGTATAAAAAATGTATTACCTCTAATATATATTATAGTTTAACCCTAAATTCCCATTACAAAATATTCACAATACATTATTAATAACACGTAAAAATTGAAGTAAAAATCCCTTTCATCACCGACACAATCCGGGACAATAACTAACAATAAGTATAATTTAGTCGCGATTCCAATCTTACCAATAGGCTTTACATTATATAATGAATGTATAGGCTCTCTGCTTTCAAGTTCACATTTATTTGAAAGGGTGTAATAATGTATTTTATTAATTTAATTAAATTAATTAAATTAATAATGTATTTATATTACTCATTAAAATTAAAACTCTTTAGAACAATTTTTAGAACAACTTCTGCAACCGCAAATTACTAGCTGTTATGAAAGCAAGACATCCCACAAAGTCGATGGGGTACAATTTTACTATAGTGAGTTTCGCCCAAAATAATGTACAGACATACATAGATTAGCTATAGCCTCTACTTGGAGTTTTCTTTTGCTGAGTTAGGTAACCCCACTATATCAATTACTTCAGTAATAATTATTCCTTGCAAAAAAATCTTCGATACATAACAATTTTTTCTTCTTCGTAACAATAACTAATAAACTATGCACTAGACATTGAATCCAACACATCACCTAACTTAACCTTCACACTAACCAACCAAACTTAACATGAATACGACAAAACACTATGTATAAACGTAATTTTGTCTGTTGCGGGAAAAAAGTCTGACTAATTATAAAATATTTTAATTTTTAACCAATGAATAAATACAATTTGTCGCGAAATAAAATTAAAAAGTAATTATATGTAATGACAGCATGGCATCCATGCATATCTATGTATATCGTAGCGATTTAATTAATGATCAACTACCTAATTAGCTTTAAACATGTGACGTGGATACAGTTCTTGATTCTTTGCCTCTGGAAGTGGTGGAATGCATTTCGCTTCGCTGGACATGTAGGAAATCATTCGGATGCCTGTATGTGTCAATTACTCACGTGTCGGCATATAGTTGTTCAACACATTCAAAAAACGTACCTGATTAATAAACCACTAGGCTCGCTACCTTCAGAACTACCCGAAGCACAAAATCAAGTCAGATATGAGATCAAAACAATGTGAGAAGTTCACCCAACCCAGCACCACGAGTAACTAATGTACACCAGCATCTCTAATCTCAACACAAAACTTTAGCTAGTACATATTACATGTGCAAGTAGTACATCAGTCTATTAAAAAACTATTATATAGGTTCTTAAAGCGAGGGGATGTCTAAATGAGATTTTTATTAAAAAGAAAATAAATAAAAAACAAAATATTACAAATTTAAATGGTTAGGAACAATACCAATAATTTCTTTATGGATTGTTAGTGTTGATGCTGGGCACTTCAATCAAAATATGTAGACTGAATACTGGAATCTTGCACATGTTTAGAAAAACGCCTATACGTACCTAGTAAACCTTTCGTTAAGATGAGTACCTAAATAAGATATTGCACCGGACCTGCATATAATGAAAAAGCTTTTGTTTGTACAAATACATACATATCTGCGTAACATTCGGTTAGAAAGGAGAAGTCGATGGGTAAGTGTAATTAAATGTAAAATGTTGAATACTAAACTGGCCAAGCTGGTAAAGGAGGGAGTCCCTCTACTAAAAACAGTAGCTCTTCTCGACTACTCTGTTTACAAACAAGACTGTGGTTAATTGCTGTGGGAGAACGCAATGTAGTGGTGGTTGCAGTTTTCCCATTTTCACCATGTATGGCTGTTTTATTTTTGGCATTCTTAAAAATGTCCGCAACCAAAACAACTGGCGACTTCCTGCTTGATTTTCGAAATCGATTGTTGATGGCGATCCCATTTGAGCCTGTGTCATTTTGTTCAGCACCAGCCGTACGTACATTTTTAGTATTCAAGCCCATTCGCAATTGTTTTTCACATTTCACTGTTGTGCAAACAGATTTTTTAAATTTGTTTTTGGGATTTTTATTGTTGTTGGTAGTGTTGTAGCTAACATCACACTTCGGAAAGAGTGAAGGATTAAGTGGTGAACTGGAAACAGGAAATGTTTTTGCTCCAGCAAATGAATTTGACAACACTATTGGAACACCAGGGACACGATTCACTGCAGTTTTGCATTTAGTGGGTAAATCGGGCTCAGGACTGTTGGCACACGGTAAAAAATTAAAACGATCACTCACAGGTGACTTAAAACGTTCATGAGCCAAAATCTGAATCACATAAGGGTCTGATAATAACTGAATTGAGTCCCATAGATATTGTGTTGCACTCAAATCCCTCATACGACTCGTCGACGACGACGGACTAACTGGAGACGATTTCACTACTGGTGGAAAGCCCGACAATTGTGGAGGTGATACTGGCGGTAATGTGGTTGTCCTTAATGGACTACTGCAGCAACTTTGATTGGGTGACGAGGTTGAATTCCGCTTGTAAACTCGTTTCGTCTTGATTTCAACATTCGCTGTTGGAGACTTGGGTTCACTAGAATGGGTCGAAGTGACAACAGTCGGTGTAATAGGCCGGGGCAGTGAAGTTCCTGAGCCGCACTTCGAATCAAATGCAAGCGAGCCGCTCCGATGTCTCCCTCGGTTTTTTAAAGAGGAAAGTATAGCAAGGGTTGAAGCATGACAACGAGGAGACTTACGAGGTAATCTTGGTTGTTTCTTTTTAGATGATCGATTTTGCAAGACTTTTGTTTCGTACGGCAGTAATAGAGGTAAAAAATTCCTGTCATCCTTTGGATGTCGATAAATCGGTAGCGAATTACGATTAGTTTGTTGCCGCTTAAAAGTAGAATACCATGTCTCATCGGATGGCAATTCCTGATGAACAAGTTACAAGTCAATTTAGCAATTAGCATCAATTTGGCATAGACATTAAGTACAAGTTACATTAAGAGTAAAGTAAATGTGCCAAACCTCAAAAGAATATTTCCACTGCATTGAGGTCAGGATGTTCTGGACTCGGACGGAGTGCGGATTGCAATTGGAACTGGAATTGGATAACCACGGTAAAGCATCTCGTACAGACGTGCTACTAAAAACGGAAAGAGGCAATGTGGTGACAGCGAAATCATTTTTAACTATCCTGTCATAATCTGATACACCTTCAGTATCAGACACTTTTTCAGGGGAGCCATTTTCACTGGTGTCACTCTCCTTGCTTATTTCGTTTTGTTCAACTTCTATGTCATCGTCTGCAGTTGGTGACCAAGTTACTGATAATGGTGGAGATCGCAACTTAGATTCCAAAATAGGACTTTCTTTTAATAGAGTTCCCAGCTCGTTGGCCCGCATTTTCCGCCTGCATTTAAAATTAACGGTGCTACATATTTCTTTTAATTACTGCATGAGAGTGGATAAGTTTATAGACAAATTCAAAAACGCGAGCGTACAAACAACAGTGGAGGTAAAAATCACGTTATTTTACCTTTTGGACGACTTTGACATGGGAGGTAATTCAACCTCATGATCTTCCGCTGCGGTCTCACCAAACAGAAAAGACTCGGCTTCACAATTGAGCACCCAAAGAGCAGATCTGCGCTTTTTTAGCCTCTCAGCTCGTTGTGCTGCAGCTTCTTCCCTTTGTAAATCCCGATGTTTGCGCTTAATTTCGCTTTTTAATGATTTCCGGAAGAAACAGTTATTTTGATTTTTATGCAGGATGCGGGTACTGCCTATTCGACAATGTCCTAATCCGTTACTTAAACCGTTGCTCTTTCGTTGTTGGTTTCCACAAATGTCATCCTGTTGGCCATTCTGTCGACCTGGGTAACGGATATAGTCTCCTCGAAGACGAGCCGTGTCATGAATATGGAAGTTGTCCTCATTTCTCCTGCTAGTTGCGGTTTTTGCACACGACTTGGAGTTGGATGTTACCTTCCTCCTACCAATTGCCGGTTTGGAGATTTTGGCTTGGGAACGCGTTGTTATCTGAGGAATTACGAACCCATTCTTCAGTCTCTTAAGATTCTGTTTCCTTAGCTTTGAATCGCTGAGTCTTCGCGACCTAGAAAATCCCCAAAAATTTCAAGTTCACATTATTCCATGTTCGACTAAAAATGATTCACATTCAACTAAAAATAATTCGTGATCAAGCAATGACATATTTCAACTTGAACAATAGTTTACATGCATACATTATTCATTATTGCAAGGTTTCCTCCATCAAAATATTTATTGTACTACATATCGAGGAGATAATTAGCAGATCAGGACTTCAGAATCAGAATCAGAACCCTGATCAAGAAAAGATGCACATTAGCGATGTAAAAGTGAACAAGCTAATTCCTTGAATGCTTGACATAAACATTTCTGATTTGTTACTTCTGCTACCCCAAGACGTGTGGCATTAATTTTTTAGACACATTATGACTTTTATGATTCTAAATATTAAAAAGTTATGTCTATCAACCACGTCTACACGGGAAAGTAAAATATTCTGTGAAATTTGCCAAGCCGAGTTTAATGGTTCTACTCACCTTGTGTCAGGCAACGACCTCATTTTGTTGAGATACTGGATTCACATGTTTCAATGTTGACAAGTCAAAGGTGTAATAACTTAAAGTTATAGGAATAATAATAAAGTATCCAGAAAACTACAATTGAGTAGTACATAAATCGTAAAGCCCCTGCAATAACAATTTTAAAGCTATGGCTCCAACAGGGTCCATATGCACAGCATAGACTGAATTAAGACCTGACATTTCCTGCTACTCCTATTGCTTAAAACCCCAACCTCATAGCAACACACAACTTTACAACGAATGATGTCGCTTTCGGTACAAAATCTACTTTTCCACCACCACAGTTCATAAAAGCAACGTACTCGAGTACTGTTACGTTATGTACAAAACCTATAATATCCGCTCCCTTCCCTTGTAGTATTTGGGGTTACTTAAGTTTACTGTACGCTCGCACGGTTATTATGTACGACAATACAACGATTATCTGCACTGGCCGCATTTAGGAGCCATACACTAATCATATCACCTATTGTTTTTAGCCCCCCAACCTCTAGCCGTATCCTTAAGCATTACGCTTGGCTTCAGGGTTGGCCGTTTCAATCTTCCCGCCCGGCATCTGGCATATTGGGCATGCATATTGAAATCTGGGCATATATAGGGCATTTAAGGCAGGCAGGGCATATTACCTTGGTGTGGGCAGGTATATTGGGCATTTTACTCAAAATTCGTTATTTTTTTTTATTTTTTTGTGACATTTTATTATTAAGATGTTTTTTAAGTTGGTAATTTGTGCTTAAAACGAGGCATGCCTAAATGACCATCTCTTCTACGAACTATTTAAGGAAAATTTCGTTTTGGCGTTAATAATTTCCTTTATTTAGAATAGTTCTTCCACATCCATTTGCTAACATTATTATTTTCAGCGTCTTCAGTAATACATACTTCAATTCTGCATCTAGCCATATTTTTACGATACGACCAAGGATGAGGACGCAGTGATTATTTATTAATTAAATTTTTAACATTAGCTAATATATGCTTAAGCAAATTATTTCAGACAGTTTTTGTTTAAAACTTATCTCATGCACTAAATTCTTGTCGGATTTCGATAAACGTTTTTTCCCTGCGATCACAATAAATTTTTCTACCCGATCCAACCATTACATATCTCAGTGAAACACTGGGTCCAGGTTACTTTACAACATTTGCGCACTGTTAAAAAGTTAATCAACCATGGCATCCTTACCCATCCCTATTGAAAATCTAAAAATATCACAAGATGCAGAATTGAATTCTCTACGAAACCTCTCTAGTTTACTCTGAATGAGGGCAAGTACCACGAGAAATATCTGCAAAAATGGAAATCCTTAAAAGACTATGTAACCATCCTGAAACTTGAAACAACATAAAGAAAATCAAAAATAATGACAAGTATCAATTAAGAATTTTTGCAGAGATGCCATCCAACCACCCGGTTAGTGATGTGATTTGTGTTCGGCCCCAGATCCCAATGCAAAGATCAACTAATCACTAAAACTCCCATATCTAAGAATATAACCCTTTCGTAACTTTTTTATCTTTTAATACTCTGTATGCAATGTGTATTAATGTACATATATTTAATAAAAGTAGATTAACTACTTTTCGTTGTTAAAAGACATTATCAACCAATGACTACGAAATCACAAAGATCTACATATGTATGAAATGAAAGCCTAAAACTGAGAAAATCAGGAGGTTACAATAAACGGACCACACGGGTTAATCAAGGTTTTATTCCTTGCAACTAACTACAGGTTTTTTTTATTTTGCACAATAAACTTATTTAGTCTCAATCTTAACAACTTTAATGTTTTCGGCTAATTTATGTTCGCTTCCACAAGTTTTCCTATTATGTATGTATGGTATGGAATATGGTCAATGGTAGATCTTTACTTTAGGAAACCGTGTAAGAGACGATCATTTCTCAATTTCAAAGCCGTTGCCGTTGATTCAAATATATGTTGTCGTGGAATTCAAAACTGCATTTTCATTACATATATATTGATCATATTTTGATACTTTATACTTACATAAGTAGTTATACTGTGCCCGCGGTCGAAGTTGACCCGATTACTTGATTGCAATTTGCAACAGCAACAGCTAAATGAGCTAAAACTATTAATACATTTATTAATTATTGTGTGTATGCTTTTTTCATGTGGCGGCAAATTCAATTTCATCGTTAAAAATTGAGAATATTCGATTCGCACATCACATTCAAACGTTCATAGTTATTTGTTAGTAGACTACTTTTACTATTCATGATTTATATGATCGATTGATTATTTATTTAAAACATTTACATTAAATTATATTTTACAATTCCCATTTTACATGTTGCTTTATTTTTAATTATTTATAAAACATGAATACCAAGTCAATTCCATTTACAATTTAGATTAGTGCGTTGCGATTTGCGATATATCTGGCCTGGACTCTATTGACTCTGACCTACGGACCGGACTGCAATCTCCAATCGTATAGACTTGTCGTGATACTGATAAAGTCGCAAAGAGTACCAATAACTGTACTTATATTTAAGTGTCAGCACAATGAAAATGATGTATTCAGGTTGTTTAATAGGCTGGTTACACATACTACAGTACGTCTGATTTAAAAACATAACTTTTATAATACGTAAGTATGAGAAATTAGAACATGCGTGAGGGATTTAGGTATATTTTGTTCATTTGCACGTGAATTGGGTTTGATAATTATGAACAAGCTTAATTTGAATTTGGCCTTTTGATAACTAACAAGTGTCTTCAACTATCCGTCAGGCGTACATGTACACCAATGGGTCGTGTATTTAAATTATAATAAGTTACTCCATTCACAAACATAGCACTTGCCTGTTAATAATTATAATTCATAATGTGTGTTCCTAACAAAAATTTTCGGTAAAATTGAAACGAGTGAAGTCGTAATTTGTCTAAGACTGACAGGTCATTACACATGTATACTTGTGAGGACTACAAATCAAAGAAGGATTTCAAAAATTTCATCTCAGACAGCAATTTAGTACTTTCAAAATGAACACAGCAGACGAGACCAAGTTATTTCTCAGAAGAACAAAGTCTACTACGAGAGTGGAAGAAATACGGCAATTGGAAGAAAAACGCCGTAGTCGTCGACCAGATAAACCGTAATTATTTTGTTGCCAATATTTGTGAATATTTTAATGATATTTGTTTCATTTTTTAACTTGGAGACTAACAATTTGATAAATAGCCATTAATACATGTATTGTTGAATATTTTAGAATCCACAAGCCTTGCGATTCTCTATTCTCGTGGTCTTCTGGTTTTAACGATTTCGGTGGTTTTGTAAACTGGGGCTTCCTATTACTACTTCTTGGGGGTATTCGATTATTTCTGGAGAATTTCATTAAATATGGAAACCGAATCGACCCAGTTCAGTGGCTTAATGTTTTGCTGGGCGATTCATACACATCCATTCCTCCCTCGGTCCTCCTGTTGGCTTGTGAGTAACATGGCTAATAGTCTTTTATTTTAATCACGATCAGATTCTAATGGGTTTTATTATGGAATCATTTTTCTACAGACGCTAATCTACATATAGTAATGAGTCTTCTGATCGAAAAGGGACTCGCTAGCGGTTATCTGTCAGCAACTCAGGGGGCCATCGCACAGGTATTTATACTAAAGTTATTGAAGCTTGTACAAAGAATAACTGTTGAGATGGAATACATGGATTCAAACTGAAATGTGTTGTTTTCAGGTTGTAAATTTATTCACACTAATATTAACCCCGATAGCTGTGTTAACAACATGGGACACGAATACATTTTCATTGATTGGAGCTACAACTGTTTGTCTATCATACTCCGTACTTTTTTTAAAACTATGGTCGTATGCTCAAGTAAGCTTTACATTGTTGATAAACATGAGATCGTTTTGAACGGCGTAGTCGTGGACAATTTGATTTGATAATTTTTTTCTCATTATTTTTATAGGTCAATAACTGGTGTCGAAGCCTTATGAAGCCAGTAAGGAAGCGGCGTGTTTCGCAAGCAGGTGGTTCCAGTGGAGATTTGAATGGCAACCGAGCAGAAGAAAATTCATATTCGGACTTGCCGACTCCTGATGTAGAGTATCCGAACAATTTATACCTTGCAGACATCTATTATTTTGTTATGGTCCCAACCCTATGTTACGAGCTCAATTTTCCCCGGACTGAAAGGATTCGGAAGCGATTTCTTCTCAAAAGAATTGTAGAATTTGTATTTGGACTACAGTTGGTTATTGCTCTTATTCAGCAGTGGATTATCCCTACTGTCAAAAATTCGATTATTCCATTCTCTAACATGGACGTTGTTAAAATACAAGAGAGATTGCTCAAACTTGCCGTAAGAACTTACACCACATTACATTTTTGTTTAGTAATCATATGACCTGTGACTCAAGCAAAGTATGCTTGTTTCCATTTACAGATCCCAAACCACTTGATTTGGTTAATTTGGTTCTACCTGTTCTTCCACAGTTTCATGAATATATTAGGCGAAGTTCTTCGTTTTGCTGATCGGGAATTTTATTTAGATTGGTGGAATTCAAGAGACATTGACACTTTTTGGCGAACGTGGAATTCTCCAGTTCATCGTTGGGCTGTGCGTCATCTATACATTCCTGTTATCAAGAATACTGGATCAAAGTTCGTCGCTACATCCACCGTGTTCTTTTTTTCCGCATTTTTTCACGAATATCTCGTTTCAGTTCCTCTTCGCACATTTAAGGTTTAACTACACTTCAGTTTTTCATAAATATGTGTTTCTCACTGTCCATTTTTAAGTTGTTAATTAATTACCTTACAGGTTTGGGCCTTCTGCGGAATGATGGCTCAGCTTCCTCTAGCCACTCTGTGTAAAATAATTGTAGGAAAAAATGGGGAACGTCCAAGGTGGGGCAATGTCGTCGTTTGGGCTTCACTTATATTGGGGCAACCGCTCTGTATTATGATGTACTACCACGATTACGTTATTACTCACTTCGGCACACAGTGGCTTGAATCATTTTCTAAATTGTAGAGTCTAATTGCAAAGCCCGTGAAAAACCTTGTTCCATAAAAGATAGTGGTGAAGTATTAAGATGGCGACTAAAAATTCAGTTTATTATTTTGTACAATCGTGTCTTGTAGTAATTTAGTACTGTTTTGATTAAGATCGAGATAGGTGTAAACAATTTGTTTTCAGCGGGTTGAGATATTGAATAGGTAGACGGTTTTCTACTTAAAGTAGTGGTCGTATACGAAAATGATCAGGAAATGTTAATGCATAAAATCTTTTATGCAAAATTATATTATTATACGTAAATTATAAGTGGCCACACTTTTAGTGGCTCTTATTCAATTTCTATACTAATGACAGTTATAACGTTTAATAAGACTGAAAGGGCATTTTAGATTGTAGCAATAAGCGGAGTTAATGATGCACTTCAGTTTTGGATGCTCTTACATGAAGTGTCATTTGTCGCAAAATACTTCCAAACATTCAATTACTAAATCTAAGTCTTTCATGGCCCAGTGGGCATGAGTAAGTACAAGACTTAGTGTTAGAAGTAAGTATGTGTTTTCCATATTCAACCCCTTTTGTTATATTTCCCAGCCACATTGTAATAGTACGAATTATAGTTATACATACTATAAAGAGACATCTTCTGAAGCCTAAATTTAAATGCCTAAATATTTGCTAATTTCCTGTAAAGTTTATTTTCGTACTTTTTAAGGAATCGCACTACAACAAGTACTAGTTTTCTTACCATTCATAATTAATGACCAAAAATGAATTATGACTATAGTAATAATTTGAGAGTCGGGTATGTTATTACAATAAACAGGTTGTTAAGCATTACCACAAAACTTGATGAATACTAGAATAAATTATTATTAATTTCAACGTTTGTTCGAAAATGGTTTTATTTTATTGAGATCATATGTTAAACATGGCAATAAACTTTGTTTGTCTAAATTAAGTAGAAATCAAATCAGATTCCTAACACTTGAACAAGTATATTATATTTATGTATTATATAGCATTTTTAATTGGATTGTTGTCTGTAACTTTTGTTTAGTTCATCTTTCACTATGAAATAAGTTGGGTATAGAAAATAAATTAGATTGGAAACACATTAGTATTAGTTTCTAACTGTAAATATTGTCAGTAGCTACGCCTCCGAGTGTAACAGTTCACGACAGTAGTTTCCCGGAAACCAACCTGAGTCTTCTGGGCTCGATTTGTACCCAAAGTACCAGCCATCATGCTGAATTTGAGTAACGCTTATAATATCGCCTTCATCAAGAGAAAGTTCATCAGGTCTTTGTGCCTTGAAATGAAAATTGGCTATAACTTTATGCCCATCGGCACTCTCACAATCAGTCATGTCTAATGGAGAGGGTAACAGTAGTGGTTGCAGGTCATGAAATTGTTTTATCCATCTTTCTACTTCAGACTCGGTTCTTGCTCCCAGAAACTGGAAGAAATCATAAACAACTAGTCATAATAAATTCGAGGAAACATCTTCAAACTGTTTTGAATTTTGAAAATCAAAGGAGTATGTATATGGGTTAAGCACAGGGCTTGGCATTGGGCCCACTGTGTCATACCATGTCATACTCACTCGCTATATCGAGGGTTAAGAGGCTTTGAACGTATTGCTTTAAGCTAAAAATCCGAAAAATTCGTAATTCCGTTTAAAATGCATGGCCGAATTTCATGGTCCATATAAATATAGCGTTGGAATTTTTGTTTTCTTTCGGTTTTTCAAAAACTGGGGAAAGCAAATCCTTTTGTTTGAAAACAAAAGGAGTTCATTTCCTTTGTTTGAAAACAAAAGGATTCGTTTTCCCCAGTTTTTGGAAAACAAAAGAAAAAAGAATTGCAACCGAAACAAAAGAAAACAAATTCCACTTGTTGAAATTTGCCTCTTAGCCCTCGATAAACCGAGTGAGTAGTAAGCATGACATGGTATGACACGGTGGGCCCAAGCCCTGACCCATATACTCCTTTATAATTTTTACAAATACTGAATAAGTATTTACAAAACGGCTTACATAAACTTGCTCCTTATAATTGAAGTGTATCATAAAGAAATGTTTAAATTCTTTAGAAGCTCCAAGCAGGTACGGCAGGGCCTTGATATGACAATCTTCCATTTTTATTGCATCCATAGCTTTGTATTTTCCCGAGCTTGAAAAGTAATGAAACCAAACAAAATACACATAGCTGCACATAGGAATGGCATCCCCGTTGGATATGTACGGTTCAAATAATGTTTTAAAATTTAAATTGTTACGAGAGGTTACGTACTAATTTAAAATACTAATTAATTTTAAGTGGATCACTGGACCTTCAGTCAACAAATAGCGAGAAATGTATTGATTCCCTGCGAAACATCATACCATTTTGTAAATTTAATATAACAAAGATACCTTTTCTTTTTGGTAACTGCTAACGTCTTGGAAAAAAGGAAAAGCCAGTACAATACTCGCTTCGATTTCCGCAACGTCCATAGAATGTCATTCGGAATCTTGGTATCTGGACGATCATATGGATTTTTCATAAATTCGCCTTTCATAATGTAAAGCCCCAAACTAGTTTTGTCGAATTCCGGGGGAAATGAAATACTATCCGCTATAACAGCAGTTTGTTCCTCTTTAGTTTGACTCTCCCTTGCAGCCTCGTTGCACTCCATGACGAGCTAAACAAAAGTACATTGTTATCAGCACCATTTTCGATCTGTTACACGTACGTTTAGTTCCAGATTTTAATTTAACGACCATTCTTTGAACTTTAATAATGATAATGACACTATGTGAAATATTAAGGAGTAATGGAGCAGGAAATGTACGTTTTTTAGAACATTTAGAGCATCCTCGCATTCCTCTCTCTCCTTAGGAGCTGATGTTCTATTCACCACAGCGTGGACTAGTAATGGGTATCTTGTAATTCGCTGCATGGGCAGCAGCAAAAACGATTCCATTTTTAACATTTGGCAACTAGAATCCTCTTCGAGTCTTCGCATATTCTCCATAAACTTGGGATTTATTGTCCTATGAACAACAACGGAAGATTATTAATTAATCAATTACAATTCAATTATTCACCATTACAACTTTGGAGACCAACAAGTAATAATAAATCACTAATGATAAGACTGAACTTTATTAATTAACATAAGAGCTTTTGATTACCGTAGACGGCAAAGTATTTTATCCTGGAATGGTTTATTTCTGCAATACTCCACATATACGGGGAATCGCTTGAGAGCACTCTCCTTGATTATGTATCCAATTTCTTGAATGTACCACGACTCCTTCCATTTTGCCAGTAAGTCATATAAAAATCCTTGGGCTGCATCTCGAACTAAAATGAATGCAGTTAATTATAATTTTATCTAGAGAAGTCAATCAATCTAAAGACAAACACACCAGAACTTCAAGGGCAAACCTGAAGAGTGGTGCAAAATGCATTCAACTGAAGAGCATGCAACTGCATGTCCCGAGATGCCGTGCCCTTCTTGGCCCTCCTTTTAGGAGAAGCCGGGTTGCGGGCACTACTACGATGGAGTCTCGGTCAAGAATGTAAAAAGTGCACTAAGTCTTCAAAAATAGTCTGGAGCACTCGCTCCAGAGCATAAACCCATGTATAATTGACACTATTTAAATACATTAATTTTGTTAACTACCTAAATAGACATCAACTTAAGTTATTAAAATTAGTGAAATTATTCCAAATGTAACAGATTGTAACATATCCGATTGTAAGGGCTTCTGCAATATCGATCGTAATAAACTCAATTATTATAATTTTATCTATGTTTACGGTTGAACCAAATAGCCTTTAGTATATTTTAATTACTTTGTATGTTCATTATCTTTATTAACAGTAATTATTTATATTTGCACAGGCGACCCGGTTCCCAATCCCCAAAGTAACAATGCGAACGGCACGGCATTTGTTTTGACTAAAGGGCAACTTTTACGGTAAACCATACATTCCAGCAAGACCCTTTAATTACAATGTATTCTATATTGAACTATCTATATAATTACTTGATGGCAAAGTTAACGCCTTACCTTGTGTAATGTTGCCGAATAAACATATAATCTCATCGTTTGTTAGAGTTGACTTAAGTTCCTGAGAGTTGACAAAAAGGGAAACAAGAACTTGAAGGGACTTTAAGTATGACACTTCCGAGGAAAGAATTTCAAAAATGGCTTCTTGTAGTTGTTTTTGCTTATCCGATAGGATCCCCAAAATTCCCGACTTTGCTACTCCTGGTAATTCACACCATAAAGTTCTGTGACCCATGTTTGAAGTTAACATGTCTAATTGTAAGTTGACCCCCAGACTGCTTGCAATAATTGGTTGATAATCTTGTGCCTGCAAATGCAATAATTGTTTCTAATTTATTTCACAGATATGTTTTTCATAATTAAAAATCAATAATAATTATTAATGCTTTTAGATGAAAAATGGGACGTACTTCTCGTGATAGACCATACGGATAATACTGATACAAGGGTTCTTCTTCCATTGAGTAAATTGGCTGAATTGCCGTTACAAATTTATTAATTAAATCACAGTCCGTATCATAAAAATCAGAGTCCTCGAAGTCAGACTCTTCGTCTGGCTTTATGAATTCTTGAAAGTCATCGTCAATGTGTTTCCTCAGACTTGAGTAAGGTCTGACATGATTCAAACTGCTACTCATGCTATTTCGGGCAATATTGTCTTTAGAACAAGAAGACAAACTACTGCTAGAAGTGGAATGCTGTGGTTTCGAAATCACTTCTTTGCTACTTATAGTTCTGGAAATTCTGCGAATTGACAGCATCTTCTTAGTAAGTTTCCTTCCTGCACTTTTGGCAATCGTTGATATTTTACTTGGTAACTCCGCTGACACACGTCGTGGCTGTTGGGGAATAGGGGGTAGCGTCCGATCATCAAAAGCGCTATTTGACTGCATCCATTTGGTTTTGCTTGGGCTAACTACAGATGGATAAATTGATTGTGGATAAATTGAAGTTTTGTTTTCATTACTTTGTTGACGCGGACGTGCAATCGGCTCAAATAATAATGTGCTAGATGCTTGCAGTTCATGGACTTCGTCAGACCCGTTTGGAGATACACATTCATAGCCACTATCGGGATTGTAGATCAACTCGGAATATATTGATTCGTTGTAACACAGGTCCTGCTGTTCTTCACTGCCTAAAAAACAAACGAAAGTGCAATTTGTTAAATGACGCTTATAGACACGCGTTTTCAATTCACCCCATCCGGTCATGAGCCCATACACACATTATACTATAAGTACAAGACACTGTTAGTGTTGACAGGGCTGAAGTAAGGCAGATGCCGCAACATGGGAGTATACATAATAATATAATTGGATATGTATACTCCCGCGGCGGGA
>JAQGAK010001675.1:0-28191 GCA_034696945.1 Lipothrix lubbocki | reverse complement strand
TTTAGCTCGACTGTCTGAATGACTCAAAAATATTGGAAGTTTGAATTTGAAATAAATATTTGGCATTTTGACTGCAATTAAAATAATAAACTCTCACATTACCAAGCCAAGCGAGTAGAGCACACAAAAATCATTACAACACATGTTTTCACAAGTACACGTGTGCAGTAGGTTTTTCCCGAATTTATTTGTCCATTTATGATTTAAGGGGGCTAGATTACAACATTCACACTTTTCCACGAACCTCTTACTTACCTCTTTACTTTAAAAACTTCAAAATATTTAATGTAAAATAACCCCTTTTCTTCGGCACTTCTTGTTTTCACTAAAAGAAGTACTATGAGCTACCTCTTGAATTCCTCGTATCCACTGATGCATCTCCTCGTCATCCTGAGCTTGAAATAGACATTCACCACCACTTGACAGTCTGAATAACAAAATGGCAGCAAGTTATATTGTACAAATGAAAATATGGGATTACGGTTACCTGCGTAACAAACTGGAATTTTTGTGTACTTAAAATGTTATACTTGAACTCACTTGAGTCTCCAAACATGCTTCTTCTTGGTATAATCAGAAGCAATTTCCGCAAGAGATCCAAATAGTTCGACACACTCAACAGGATTTTCACCACGGAAGTAGACATCAGGTTGGATTTTGAAATTATGTTTATCTTTGTAGAAAAGTAGTGAACCCCCACGCAAAACTACATATACTTTGTCCCAGGATCTGTCGACATTATATACCTTTCTTTGATCTCATATGTATGTAATATGGTACTGGATGGATTCAATATATTTAATAAACTTAAAATAATATCTGATATTTAAATACCTATTACGTGATTTCTTGGTTGCCGATTCCCATACATGCTTTCGTGTAAGGAGACCTTCGACGACACCTTCATTACTTGGTCCAGGGCGTCCTGAAGGATAAATAAAATCATAAACATTTCCTTAATTTGAATAAGTCCTACGTTTGAAATGCTAGAAACACAGAGATGTGCACACACAACATCAATGTATAAATCAGAACAGCATAGAAGCTCATCTACACCAACCCTATAGCCAACGATCCCACACAATAGTAATAAATTAATAATAATAATGGTTTTATTACGATCGATTTAGCAGAAGCCCTTACAATCGGTATAGTAATAAATTAATTGAACGAACCGTCTTTGCGTATATAACTAAATGGTCGTGTCGATTTAAATGTAATACTTGCAGCCATTACTAAATTTTTTAGAAAATACTATAATCAGTGTCAAAAGTTGAGAGTTTGTAATAGGAATACATCTGAACATGTGAGGGCAAGTAGAAGATTGGTCAAAGTTCAATTAAGTTTAATTAAATATGCATGTATCTGTATATATGTTTATCATAATACACGAGAAGAACTGCACGGAAGGAACTTGGGAGGAAACTGAAATAAATTCTCCAGAAAATACGTGGACTTGTTCTCACGAGCGGATTTCGAGTATGTCGTTGCAGTACGATTTTATTGATTTGGGCGTTAGCCCCTTCAATAATTATCCCGCCGGGTTTTTATATTATGCATACAATAAGAGATATCTGTAAATCATTTAAATCCTCTAGATTTAAAACCAGTTGCATAATATTGATTAGGAATTAATTATTAATGTACGTAGTTACGTTTCATATGCAAATAATTTTGATTACATTCAGTTTATTTTAGCAAGAATCGTTACGTCATCAATTCTGCCGTTTGTACCCTCTCCATTATTCTTTTTCTCATAAATAAAAAAAATGCAATGAAGATTTAAGCGAACGCCAGCATTGCTATATACGGATTCACGTACATATTCACCTTTATGTATATTCCATCAACATCCTTTATTTTCTCCGACATTCGTCATTCTGCTCTATAACCATAAAATGTTAGCTTAGCACCAAAAATAAGGAAATTATTGGTACAATTTTAAAGTATGAGTTTTTATTTCCATCAGGTTTTATTTTGCTTAAAATATACACATTTCCCAACGTATTTATACCGTTATAATTGCACTTGAAAGGTCCCGGAGTTAGAATGGAACATGAAGCCCCAAATTGTATTTGATACTTTTATGCTCGTGCCATTGTTAACAACGCAACTGTTTAGATTTAGCACGACAGGAAATCAATAACAAATCTAACGAATTTTTCAAATTGGTTGGTAATATTACTACTAAAATTGTACCAACTTCGTCAGCTATTAGTAGGAACTAAAAAGTAACTTGTTGAATTCAGATGACAACAAGCTTTTAGCGCCAGAAGATGGCAGTGGGCAATTAGTTGCAGTGAAAAAGATTTATTACCACCCGGGTTAATAAATAATAAAAATAAAATAAATAAATAAATAAAAGCTTCCACGTAGCCGTATAAAAATGAATGTAGGTACTATAATACTATAAAATGTATAAATCGCTCATTAATTGTATTTTCAAATTGGTAATAGCACTCCTGTTACTTTAATTCCTTTATTTTGTAGATATTTCTGTATGGGAATAATCAAAAGGTCTAGAGTTTGGTACCAGTGTGTGTCAATCTAGAGTATAATGATGATAATAATAATTACTATTATTTTTGCTTTTGTTAGTTATTATTATTGTTTACATTACAGGGGAAAGGTTTTGTCGTATTTCTTAAAACGATATATCAATCGCAGCTGTTGTACATTTCGTATTCCTGGGGTCCAATATTACAGAATCATACTATAAGTACATATTTGATTAGAAATATTTTTTTTTATTTACATAAAAACTGTTTCAGAATTTTTAAACACATAAATATAAAGAAGCAAATAATAGTTGTTTAAATAAATAATTCAAGCTGGAATTTTCAATTAATTAGATGTCCATGAAGTGAATATCACAATATCAGTACATAAGCATTGAGTTAAGAATTGAGGTATTTTCTTTATATAAACCAAACACAGATAAATCTGTGCAAATTTACGCGTGTTCTATTTTAATAATAAGCCTTGGCCAGTGTGGCTTTCTGTTGAAAAATAATACTAACACAAGTTAGGCAAGCGGAACAAGGCAAGCAAATATTTAACCAAATATAAAAATATCAGACATCAAAAAAATCATTTCACGCTAATTCCACAATAGAATTTCTTCTCAAAAGGTTATATTCTTCAGAACAATACTTATCTCACGTGAAGGTAGCTCTCCGTTGAGTTTACAATTGATAAAATAATGAAATTCGTAATTTTGTTCGCAATTCTGTTGTATTTTGTCAGCAACGGCGAATGTCAAACGTCTTTGCCATCATCGGATGACACCGTGCTGGAAACAACTCTCGATGGAGTACCACAAGAAGAAAGGTCCGGAGATTGCAAGTGTGGACAGCGAAAAGCAAGCGCTCGAAGTGTAAATAATTTCTTTATTATGTTAAATTTACGTATAATACTAAAAGCACCATTTTATCACCTGGAATTTCACAAAATAAATACTAGAATTAAGTTAATAATTTTCAATTTGATGTTAATATAATTTAGGAAATTGTTCAGCATGAAAGGATCGTCGGTGGGCAGGCAGCTCAACTAAATGAATTTCCATGGCGATGTGCCCTTATGTACCAAGACCGTCGAGGTTCGTTGCGTTATTACTGCAGTTGCTCTGTAATAAGCAGGCAATGGATTATGACTGCTGCACACTGCACAGATGCAACAAAAAGATCCAAGATGTTCGTGGATGTCGGAGATCATGACTTGGCTTCCGTCACTGAAAGTAAAAATACGATGGTGGAAGTCGAGTTGTTTAAGCAGCATGAAAAGTACAACCGACGGAGTCTGGACAATGATATTTCCTTGTTGAAGCTGAAAACGCCATTGACATTTGATGAAAAAGTATAATAATATCCATTCATACATATGTGTGGAGCTGAGGATGAGAATTGTAAGCATTTAATATCTATACAAATGTTAAAATTTCAATACTGAAGGTATCTCCAGTGTGTCTGCCATTCGCTCTGAGAAACAGCACGTTCGAGCGCCAGACTGCTACGGTCTCCGGGTGGGGGCTGACGCGAGAAGGATCCAGATTGAGGCCTTCAGTATTGCGAAAAGTCGATTTACCAGTTCTGTCACCGCAGCAATGTCGCCGATATTTTCGTTCGGGCGCCATCACTAACAACATGATTTGTACTTTGAAGGCGGGGAGGGATGCTTGTCAAGTATGTTTAAGTGCATTTTGTACATACATGTATTTATGAATATATTGCAATGTTATGTACATACTAGTTTAACCTTATAATTAGCAAAAACGAGAATGGAATTCTATTACAGGGAGATTCAGGTTCTTCCTTAGATGTGTTTGATGAAAAGTCTGGTCGTAGCTATTCCATCGGTGTGGTCTCATTTGGTCGCGGTTGCGGTCGAAATAATAGTCCCGGTGTATTTACAAGAGTCACCAGTATGCTTAATTGGATCAAGACAACATCGGGTAATAAAATGAAAACCCCGCTGTTATTTATTTAATTAGTTTAAATTCCATCTACGTTATATCATAACTTGTTTTATATGACTAGTAATTTTAATGTTTTGTTATATTTACAGGTGAGAGTTTCTGTGAGCAATAAAATCCCCAGCGAGAAGTTATATTACTTACTACTAATAAATGTTTCCATCTGTAGTGTTATTGTTGTAATTACATGGCACTCAGTTGGCTATATTTCATTCTGTAATTTAAAGTTCTTTACATCTTAAGCAGAATCCCTACTATTTATATTAATATTTTAATGTGCTCGCGAGGTTAATCAGGAGCAGAATATTCTCCTAAACCTCTTATCGAAGTTGGTATTCATTTGAAGGGAAATACTGACGCGGGAGTTTAACAACATTTACTAACGCTTTGAACCCGAGATCCAACAGTTAACTTATGTCAAACCTGCAATCCATATCAATGAAACTTTCAAAAAATCTTTCCTATAAAGCTGTTGACAATTTAAATTACGAATTTTCCAAAAGTTGATATCATTGACTTTGGTAACCCAATATCAGAAAGTAATAAATATTTTTAGAATAGCTCTGATTCATAAAACAATTTGAAGGTTATGGTTAACAATTTTTAAAAGCATCTGCAGTCAAATCGTTTCAATAGATAGTTTTCATGACCTACGCGGGAACTATTTTATTGGTTCCATATCTCATACTAATTCTGGTTTCTACACAAATGCTTAATAAAGTTGGAATAAAGGAAATCATACGAATCATTTTGTTTTCCCTTCCAATAGTATAGAAATCAAAGTTTGTAACTTTCATTTTTTATACCATATCTAGAGGACTTCTATGTATGCAGTGTCGTAGCTATAATATTACAACCAAGTTATAGTAAGTGCTTTGGTAGCTTCATAATAGGAAGGATAAATTAATGTATATACTACAGATTTTAGAAACTCATTATATATTCCATAAATATTCCCTATGTACACCCAAGTTTAGCATTTAAATAATTATCGTTAAATTCAAATTATTAGCACGAATTTGGCTACGTCATTTTTCTTTTCACCTGCGGTTTATAACCATTTAATTATTCTGATTTCTCATGAATAAAATCAATTTTTATTGAAGATTCAAGGGTACGCCGGCATTGTGCCGTATTCTCATAAATATTCCATGAACACCCTTGATTTTCACGGGCGTTCATTATGATCTATAGCATTACAATGCTATAGCTTAGAGCAAAATGAGGAAATTCTTGACCGTAGGCTGCATGTATATGCACTACTAATCGTAAGTAATAATTGCAATACGTTTTGAATCTTATTTGTTAACTTTATAGTAGTTCTCCGGCTTCTTATAGACATTTTCATTTACTGAAATTATCAAAAGTTGTTAATTTTAGTACAATGTGAGTCTTGTGTATATATATATGTATACGTCACATCACCAATACTTTTTAATCCTTTTTTCATTAATAAAAAATTTATAAGTAAAAATCAGTAGGTACACTTCTACTTTGTTTATCTTTGCCGACTACAGCCAGCTTGTTTTCCCTAAATTTCCTTAAAATTGAATTTTATCAACAAACGAGACTCGTATGGAGCAACACAGGGGGCAATACTTCTCAGATCATGAGAAAGCTTATTGGCTTGCCCATTTTGACAAAAATGTCACACAACAGTGTCGGGAGTGAGGAAGCGCAAGCCGTAGTCCATGGAGAGAAGACCAAAATAAGAAATGATCATCGTAACAATCAGATGTTTTCTTTTCTTTTTAATTACCATAAAAGTTATTTTAAATTCTTAACCTACCAGCATAAAGCATAATTAGGAAAAAAGACCTTTTTATATGAGTAATTCCAATTATTGCAGATATTAAACACTTAGCAACACTATATAATATGTTGTTCTGAATTGCGGTGTTCCTAAACAAATATATAAAGACAGGTAAATCTGTGCAAATTTACGCATGTACTATTTTAACAATAAGCCGTGGCAAGTGTACCTGTCTGAGAGCTGAACTGTTCAAAAATAATAATAACGTAAATAAGGTTAGCAAAGCAAGGCAAGCAAATATTTAACTAAATATACAAATATGAGACACTGGAATATCTATTCACTTTACTTTCACAAGAAAATTTTCTCTCAAACCGTAGTGCGCTTCGGAATAATACTCGTCTCCCTTGAAGGTAGTTCTCCATTTAAATTGGTGAATAATGAAATTCATCATAGTTTTCGCAACTTTATTATATTTCGTCGGCACCGGTGAGTGTCAGACGTCTTCGACATTATCGGATGATACCGTGCCGGAAATAACCCTCGAGGAATTACCTCCAGAAGAAAGATCGGGAGACTGCAAATGTGGACAACGAAAATTAAACGGTCGAACTCGACGTGTAAAATAAAATATATTTCTACT
Source organism: Lipothrix lubbocki (assembly GCA_034696945.1). Taxonomy (NCBI): domain Eukaryota; kingdom Metazoa; phylum Arthropoda; class Collembola; order Symphypleona; family Sminthuridae; genus Lipothrix; species Lipothrix lubbocki. The sequence continues at coordinate 21,324 of JAQGAK010001675.1, read as the reverse complement.
TTTCATATTATTATTCATAGAATGCCATTTTAAAATTATGAGTTTGTCAAATACACAAATAATGTTCTATGTAATTTAAATTCATTTTTATTAATTCATTATTTATGTTTAGGAATCTCTTCAAAACCAGAGAATCGTTGGTGGACAGGTAGCTCAGCTGAATGAATTCCCGTGGCGATGTGCACTTATGTATCAAAATGGTAGAGGTTCCCTAAGTTATTTCTGCAGTTGCTCAATAATTAGCAGTCAATGGATTATGAGCGCTGCGCACTGCACAGATCTAACAAGAGGAACCAAGATTTTCGTGGATGTCGGTGACCATGACTTGTCCTCTAAAACGGAAACTAAAAATACGATGGTGGAGGTCGAGTCGTATAAGCAACATGAAAGATACAACAGGCAGAATCAGGATAATGATATTTCCTTGTTGAAGCTGAAAACACCATTGACGTTTGATGAAAAAGTATAAAAGTGAATGTTTATTCACGTATGTGTCATAAAGATGTGCATGAAAATTCTCACCAATAGCATTTTAATGCTAATACTCAATTTAATAAATTACAGGTATCTCCCGTGTGTCTTCCATTTGCTCTTAGACGCAGCACCTTTGAACGTCAGATTGCCACGGTTTCCGGCTGGGGAGTGACGCAAGAAGGATCAGTATCGCAACCGACTGCATTGCGAAAAGTTGATTTGCCAGTTCTGTCATTGCAGCAATGTCGTCGGTATTTTGGTCTTTTTGGCTTTTTGGCCGTCACTAATAACATGATCTGCACGTTGCAGACGGGAAAGGATGCTTGCCAAGTATGCTTAAATGCAATATATATTTGTTATTATTTAATTATCGTTATGTTAGGTTGTGTTGTATGTCTATATAAGTGACTTGATGACTTGTAATAAGCACAGTTCAAACCAAAAATCGTGCAACGAATTATTTTACAGGGAGATTCAGGCTCCTCCTTAGATGCGTTCGATGCAAGGTCTGGTCGTAGTTACGCCATCGGTGTGGTTTCGCACGGTGTGGGCTGTGCTCGACGTAATAGCCCTGGTGTGTATACAAGAGTCACCCGAATGTTAGACTGGATCAAGACGACAACTGGTAAGTGCATATTGTTCTCGTGATAAGCAATGTATATTGGCATGTATAATTTGTGGTACTGCTATTAAGTTACTTTTCAACATCAATATCAAGGCTTGTTTAGTAGGATTAATTGTATGCTATTTTTACAGGTGAGAGATTCTGTGAGCAGTAAAATCCCAAGGGGGAATTATTGAATATGTACGTAGTTATTTTGGTAATAATTATTATAGTTATATGGCATTTATTTAATTTTATGTAATAATACGATTTCATATAATTATATAATAAAAATGATGTAGAGCACTATGCAATAAGTATAGTGCTCTACATCAGTTTCCACGTCAATTCTTGAGCATAGCATTAATTTAAATATAATAAATCAACAACATTGACACTTGTAGTGATCGTTGTTTACGCATTAGCATATTTTTAAGTACCTGCATCACATATGTTTTTTGAGAATTATTTGCAAATAAACATGACGGAACTAAATATAGTATGTACTGACGAGATGACCGCCTGTTTCATCTCATTACCTTAACCGCATCATGTACGTGCGTAGTTTAGTGGTGTGAATTTAAAATCTTAAATACCTACGAATTTACCTAGCCAATAACATGTTTTTAAATAGACATGGTTCAAATATAGAAGTGCTTAGATTGTAACTTTAACTTCTCTTAAACCGAATCCTCATAGCAGATCTCTTGAAACAAAGGTCTTTCATATTATTCGAGCATGACACTTGAAAGGAAATTCAGGATTGTACTGCAGGTCTTATTATTAATTATTGCAATAAATTTATTCACTCAAATTGAGTCAAGATCGTTAGAAATACACGATGACGGACGAGTTGATATGGAAGACATTTTTCAGGATGATTCGGGAAAAACCATAAGTGATGATAAAGGAAATACTTCTAGTAGTTGTACCTGTGGAAATCGAAATGAGGTATATAAATAAGGAAAAATACCATACAAATTTTAAAGAACAAAATTTAATTTTACAATTGAATCTGGCAAAGAGAGAAACTAATTAAAGGTCTGATAAATAATCTGGAAGGAAAATCGCATCGTGGGAGGAGAATCCGCGAACGTCGGGGAATTCCCATGGCGCTGTGGTCTTTTCCTCAAGCACTCCAGTGGCGCCATGGAACTTTTCTGTGGCTGTTCCATTATCGCACAGAAGTATGTCCTAACTGCTGCTCATTGCACTGATGCCTATCCGGATCGAGATATTTTTGTTAATGCTGGAGATCATGATTTAACAACTAAGGGCGAGAGTAAAAATCAAGTTATTAAGGTTGAAAAATTCTTTCAGCATAAAGGTTACGACAGGTATGTTCATGATTCGGATTTGTCTGTGTTGCGGCTGGAGGCTCCACTGAACTTTAGTCGAGAGGTAAATTAACTTAAATTTAATTAATTTTGTTATTTTAAATGGTAGATTTGTGAAGTAAAAACATGCTTGTACAAATGTAAAACCATACAATTACACATTCTGACGTTCGTTAGATCGGTGCTATTTGCCTACCATGGGGAGGTCAACAGCGAGACGCAACAAATGATTATTCACATGGTAACGTTATTGCTTCAGGCTCTGGAACTACAACCGAAGGTGGCAGTGTATCGCCAGTTTTAATGAAAGTGGAGCTGCCTCTACTCCCAAGGTCAATTTGTCAGACAATGTACGGCAAATCGCGGATAACCACGAACATGATTTGTACCTACGAGGAGGGAAAGGATACTTGTCAGGTATGACATATATGGATCTATAACATCTCTTTTACCATAAGGATACGTGATACTAGTTTTTAGTACAAAATTTTCAATTTACTTTAATAATTATATTCTATTATATTATTTACCTTTGGATTTAAACTGTGATATTATCATTTAAACAGGGAGACAGTGGAACAACCATAGATATTAAAGGTAAGGACAGCCAATACTACGCGGTGGGAATTACCAGCTGGGGCGCAGGGTGTGCACAGAAAAATAAACCAGGAGTATATGCAAAAGTCATTAATTTCCTGAACTGGATAGAGTCGAAAGCACCAGGTAGTTACATATCTGTATACTTATACTTTTGGATTAAAAATTGCATGATCGATGCACCAGAAATTGTTTATTAATACTATTAATTATAATATTGAGGAAGCTAAAAATTATTTCCATTTTGTATTTCGCAGATGCTGAATTTTGTAGACCATAATTCGGATATTTAAAAACATGCGCAATACAATGGCGACTAAAAGAAAAATTTGTGTAATAATTATTTAAAATGAATATAATGTACAGTAATATACAAAATTAATATTTTTAATTATTTTATGTTTATTACACTGTATTAAAGCTCGGGGTTACACCTTTCCTCAGGCTCAATCGTGTTTGCATTGATATATATTATTAATTTTAAACAATGTCTATAATTCTTCAAAGTCTAAAGCAACTGCGTTTTTTTTAAATGGAGGAATATATAATATGTTAACCGTTGTATGAGATTGACATAATTATTACTTGTTTTATGAGTTGACTGTATGCCATGCGTTTTCTCAACAAAATAAATGTACCTGAACATAGTTCCGAGTGAGGTTGAAAAAATATATAACATTATTGTATATTGAAATGGTCATGTGTAAATTCAACATGGCAAGTGGGAACTTACATTTAAATTGATATAAGTATGTGTATGTTCATATAAGTATAATGCACATATTTAATGACCCGACTTCGCATTCGCAGATGTGCTATAGTAAATTCCCTACAGTTGTGTTTCAGCGAATGTATTTAATTTACTATAGCATGTATTTGTACCATATAAATATACACAATATAGGTGAGTTTTAAAGAATTATTGATGACAATTTTCAGGGCTCTAAAGTTATGTGGCTGTTGCGTCATCAAAACCACACCTATTTCCCTACAAATATTTATATGAGATTTAACAGTCACAAATGTTTAATCCATTATGTGTGCTATTGTTCAGAGGCATATGGAAGAACAAAAGCAGGGGATTAATTTAGAGAAGAGCTCTTTTATAATGCACACCCGATAATCATTTGTACATTTTTTTAAAGCAAAAATATGAAATATCAATTCGGTTCTTTCGCGTATTTCTTAGCTTATATTGTTTACTTATTACAAATAGTTCTAAGCTTAAGTGCGCCTCCCCTGTCGTCTGAACGGGTTGCAGTTATACCAAGCAGCTTGGCAATTCACGACGATAGGGCGTTCGAATTAGAGGATATCTCTGTAGACGATTTGAAGCAACTGAGCGAACCAGACAGTGGGTGTACATGTGGGGTTCATAATGAGGTGAGATCAATGTATTAAATTATAGATTCCCCCACTACCCTTCTAAGAACTACCTAATAAAATCTTAAGTGAATAGGAAGCACGAGTAGTGAACGGGCAACAAGCTTTACAAGGAGAATACCCTTGGCGTTGTGGTCTGCTCCTCCATGCATGGGGTGCTTACTCAGCTTACTGTGGATGCTCTGTCATCGATCGTCAGTACATCCTCACGGCAGCTCATTGCACTAACCCCTTTCCAGATCGGGAGATTTTTGTCGTCGCAGGGAAGTACGATTTCAATGATATAAAAGATAAGGATGTCGTGAAAGTTCAGAACTACTCTCAGCACACAGGATATACAAAAGAGGTTCATGACTCGGATTTGTCGGTGTTGAGGCTAGAGCGACCTCTAGAGTTTAGTCGAGATGTAAGCATCCTCTAAAAATTGATTTCAGTCTATAAAAACAATCCAGCAATCTAATAGATGAAGGAACTATAACCAATTAATTAGTTTGCTCGAGAAAATTGTGATTTTTTTTACATTATTTGTATCTATATATGTAGATCAGTCCGGTGTGCCTTCCTTGGAAGAACCAAATGCAAGATGAGACCGAGGACTATTCTAAAGGTAATATCATGGCTGCTGGGGCTGGGGCACCGACAGAAGGAGGAGTTCCATCGAATATTATGATGAAAGTAGAGTTGCCATTAATTCATCGATCCGTTTGTCAAGAAGATTACAATCCTCATAACGTCACGGAAAACATGATTTGTACTTATGTAGGCGGAAGGGACACTTGTCAGGTTACGATGCTTTTGAACTGTTTATATAATTAGATATATATTCTCGATTTACTTGTTTTTGATACTTCGTATAATATACTAAATGTACACATCGTCGATTGAGATGCAAAGTGGGCTATCTTCATGTGCGTCTAGCTGCAAAGTGGGACATCCACCTTCATTTTAAGGGCAAGGTGGGATAATTCCACGAATTTACAATTACCTTGCAATTTCAATTTTTAATACAAACTCCCTCCGTTTTCAATTTTTTATAGAATTTAAACGGGATGTACCATCTTGCAGTGAATTGGCGGTGGATAACTCATCTTGCCTTTAGATTCACTTGATGATAGCCCACTTTGCTTCTCCATGAACGATGTGCATTGAGCTTGAATTCAATTGGTATTCCTATGTATAGGGGGACAGTGGCTCTACAATCGAAATAAAAGGCCATGATAGCAGGTACTATGCCATCGGAATTGTTAGCTGGGGCTCGGGTTGTGCTAGGGAAAATAAACCAGGAGTTGCCACTAAAATAATCAATTTTCTCGATTGGATCCAATTTCATTGTCCAGGTATTTATACTTATTGTTTTACATAAAATAAATCATTGTGATAAGCATAAAATTCCGAATTACAAATCAACGCTATGTATAAATTGAGTTATGAATATAATTTTGAATCTACAGATGCTAATTTCTGCAAGACATGAAAATATTGATCAAGGAAAGTCCGACCATCACCAATTTGGATCTTGAATTGAATTGGTTGCTGTGATAAATGATAGTGATAATAAATTCAAAATTATCAATATTGTTTCATCATAAAATGTAGCGAATAAATTCATTTTAGTTGAGCGTACTCCCTGGAATGTTTTAGTCGACTTGAGTCGTCTAAGTTAACCAAAGCATGTAAAACTATTTAATGAAGCCACACATTTGCCCACACAGGTGTGTGAGATGACATCATTTGAGGTCGCTAAAGCTTTTCCACGGGCTTTGCGGAATAGCAAAATTGCTGACAATCATGTGATTGATTGATGCAATTGTACCACAGGAACAAGGTGAACATACATTCATAAAACCGACGTACATGTGTTCAAATTTAAACTAATGACATCAACTGAAATAAAAACTTAAGCTTGTAAATATTATACATATGTATTTCTATACTTGTAATGCTGACAAACACATTCGAAGTACATAATACTCACACTATGTTTGGTGCGTTGTTAAAAGCTAGAATTATCACGATTTCATCTTGTTTGAGGGATTTATTTTGTTTAGAGGACATGTCGCAGATTACAGGAAGATTCTGAGAAACGAAGAAGAGATATGAATTATTTGCTTACTTAACAACAAAATATCATTATTACCTTTAATTCAATCAGATCGCTTTGATAGCTATTCTAGAAATTTTAGAATTACCCCGGAATACAATTGACTGTGTATGTAATGTACAAACAATATAAAAGGAAAACTTCGTCTAACGAACATAAATTATTACGACGCCCCCCAATAAACCAACGGAATATAATGTACGTCATTATAAAATGAAATAAAAAGCTTTAGATATCAATTTAGCTCTCTTTTACAACATACCACATTAAACTCCATTATGACAGAAACATATAATATGCTAAACGTTCATTGTAACATTGAAAGTGTTTCCGAATAGAAATCATACAAGTAATTTAATTGAAGGCATAAAGAAAATGTCTATCATATTATTGTTTAGCTTAATTTGGTTCCTTTCAACCACAATTTCGGCTCAGTTGCCACCTCAAGGAAACCCTTGCCAATATAGCCACACTTTCAGTAATGTAGGGGAATTTGTGCAACTTCGGTCCGAAAAATATCCTGATTTTTATCCTCTGAATACCCAATGTTATTATTACATTTATTCACCGAAAGGAACTCAGATACGTCTGCAGTGCACATACGGAGAAGATTTTTATATAGATTGTCCGAACACTTTATTTGGTTATTCTCCTGGCGGCAGAGACGATTTTGCAGACGGCGTTTATTACACATGTGGTGGAAGGAGTATCGACGCAAAGTCTAATAATCAGAAGTTAATCGTCGGTTTTCGGAGCAACAACCAGAGGACTCCAAGTTCATATCCTTACAGGTACAATTGCAGAGTGTCGGTTGTGGCAATCCCATGCTCTTGTGGAGTAAGCGGACCGGTAAATGCATATAAATTAAAAAGGGGAAAATTATTGCAATATTTGTGATGGCACACAAGTATGAAATAAAGAGTGAGACCATAAAATGTTACAAAATCTAATATATTACAGAGTAAGAAAATTGTCGGTGGAACAGAAGCTACCCCTGGCGAGTTCCCCTGGAGGGTTGCTCTCTCGTATAAAACTGGGAATGATTATATTCTCTTTTGCGCTGGTGCTCTCATTTCCAACAGCTGGATTCTAACAGCAGCTCATTGCATTGTTAATATTGACAAGAACACCGTTATTTATGCGGATTTGGGTGATTATGATTTAACCAATCAAAACGAAATGACCCCTATTAATCAGTTGATTGCTACGGATATCCGCATCCAGAATTCTCGATATGTTGAATCGACGCAAGATAGTGATACAGCGTTACTGCGTCTCGTCACACCTGCGGAGTTTAACGCAAATGTATGATTTTTCGTTATGATGCCGTGGTTGAAGAAACAAATATCACTATCGTCACAGTTAGCAAAATGCAAGAATGATAAAAAAAGTTATTTCATAAATATTAGAAACTAAACTTGACTGGACTTTGGCGTTGAAATCCATGGCCTAAAATTACTTAAAAAATGCCGTAATTCTTGCATTTTAGCAACTGTGAAGATATTTATATTTGCCTTTCCAACAATTATACATTTATTATTAAAAACTTTCCCAACACATCAATTATTATTTAATTTCATTCATTCAGGTTCAACCATTATGTTTACCATGGAAGTTCACTGCTGCTGACTTCCAAGGTAAAGTTGCTACTATATCTGGCTGGGGATCAACGAAATTCGGGGGGAGATTATCTTACGAGGCCCTAATGAAGGCATCAGTGGATGTTATCAACAATCCAAACTGCAAGAAGGCTTGGGCTGGCACAAGTACAACCATAACCGACAATATGATATGCGCTGGAAGGAGTGGAGTAGATACGTGTCAAGTTAGAGGAAATACACGAGAATAATATTAGTCGAATTGAATGCAAATGCTTACAGTTACATACATATAGTACTGCAAAAATATCCATGAAGTCATAAAGTGCAAGATCTTCTTAAAATTAATTTCCAGGCTGACAGCGGTGGTACACTGGATTTCCAGGACCCCGACAGCAAACAGTTTTACGGCATTGGGATTGTCAGTTTTGGGGTGTCATGTGGACAACCTGGAAATCCGCCTGGAGTTTATGCCGAAGTTGTCAAATTCCTCGGATGGATTGAACAAAACTCGGGTAAGGGTTATATTTTTGAAGACAAAGTAGATGCTACGGTATATATTTACATTAACATTTGAATGAAATGAAATATTTTTTCATGGCTTCACTTAATTTATTTTTAGGTGAAACTTTCTGTAAAACTTGAGGATTCTGAAAAGTCCTCATCCTGGATTCATATTTCCCTATTTTAGTAGATAATGTAGTATATATGTATATTATGTGTACATACATAATTCAGATACAGCTTAAATAATACAAATAACCAGCTAAAACGATAAGAATAAAAATAAAGTATTATTTTATAGCTTTGTGGATATCTTATGAATTATTACTAGATGTACATACATGTTGTGTTCTTGCTTGCTTCCTGCTAAAGTTAAAAATATACGATCAAAGAACATCTGGTAGTATTGGGAAATTTGAGATTAACCAGTTATTCCTAGATATAACTACCTTTTTAGGAACACAGGCCGGCACTAAACTAAATTAGTACAATCAATAGTAATTATTATTACATTTGCGTGAATTAATAATATCAATCAATAATTCCATATGCTTAGTAATGAAGATTCTCACGCAATTTTTATTAAAACGTGCGTGCTGAAGAAATTGCATCAGTATGTGACATTATTTACATATAGATTTGTGTTAATTATTCAACCCAAAAATTAAAGTAAAACAAATAAATAGAGTTCATCGTCACTCCACTTTAGCGTTTAATTCAACGACGACTCCTTGAAGTTCCAGTAGGCTTCACACACGAGAAAAAACTGTAGACTATAAGTACAATTATTGTACTGAGAATATGGGGTCCATTTATAAAATTCTGACGACATACTTCCTATTTAGTAACTATTTGTACATAGCTACATCTTCCGATATTTTCACGACAGTACGAAAAAAGTGTTCACACTCTCACACGTTCGCCTCCGTTGGAGATCAAGCCTTTCTCGTTTCTCCCAGATACCCCAATTCTTATCCAATCAACAACAAGTGTACGTACAAAATTTCATCACCCGAGGGAACTCAACTCCGACTTACCTGCAAGGACTTCAACCTTCAATCTTCTGTGGATTGCCAAGGGGACCGACTTTTGCTGTCAAAAACGGGCGATTCATCTAATATCGAATCGTATTGTGGGACCACTGAGATCCGATTTCAGACACAAATAAATCTCCTGCTTGGCTGGCTTCACACAGAAGACGTTCAGGATTCTGATGGTCAGCCTTACCGGTTTAACTGTACTGTGAGAGTTGTACAGGAAGATGATATTATTCCGATTGTGGAGACAACGCAAGTACCGGAAGTAGTTTCGGGGAATCAACAATGTACTTGTGGGAAACGCAATTGGGGGGTTTGTGAAAATTGTTGTTTGATTTTGGCTAAATTTATCCAGATAAAGGAAATTTATCAAAAGAGAAATATCTTAAATCTTATAATTTAATAGAAATATTATAAACACCTACACAATTAATTAACATTTTTAAAATTAATTAAAAATGAAATCAGTTTCTTAATAGTACTGCATTTTAACAGGACAGATTCGGCGACAAAATTGTAGGCGGCGCCACTGCTCTAAGGGGTGAGTTTCCATGGCGATGTGCACTTTATTCTGCATCTATGGGAGTTTTTTGCGGTTGCAGCATCATCGATAACCGATGGATTCTCACGGCTGCTCATTGTAGTGAAGCTGTCCCGGACTCTGATACACTGTATGTAAATGTGGGAGATTACGATCTAAGTACTACTTCCGAAACTAACAATTCAGTGATCAGGGTCGTTCAGGTCATCCGGCATGAGAGATATTCAGGGAACACCCACGATTTTGATGCTACTTTGTTGAAGTTGGAGTATCCCCTAGAGTATTATAGGATGGTAATGCATTCGTATCTATACTTTCAGAGAACAAGCGTCTGTTTTAATACTAAAACTTCCTGTGATTATTCATCACGTAATCCTTAAAATTCAATAATTCTATATAGGTTCAGCCAGTTTGTCTACCATGGCAATTTAAAGATAAGTCGTTTCAAGGTGCCACAGTCACTGCCTCTGGATGGGGCACTACCTCTGAAGGCGGTCATATCTCTGACCTTCTTCAAACTGTTGACTTACCAGTACTAACTTCGGAGGAGTGTGAGGAATATTACGGTAGCAGAATTACTGAGAGGCAGATTTGTACTTATCTGCCTGGAAAGGATACCTGTCAGGTTAGACTTATTTATTTAGATATCCCCTAAAGCATGTGACACAATTAAGCGTTATTTAATCACTCAGGGTGACAGTGGTTCGTCCATCGATTACTACGACCCTTCAACCGGTCGTTACTACGCCATTGGCGTAGTTAGTTGGGGACTTGGCTGTGCAGAGCAGAATGACCCGGGTGTTTACACAAAAGTAACTAAATTTCTGGACTGGATTCAAGCCAATACGGGTAAGAAATGTTGAAAAATTCAGACTTGTAGTATTCCCAAGGGTTCTTCTAGTTCTTACACTTCTTTATGGTTACAGATGCTGATTTCTGCAAATAAACTCTTAACAAAGTGTATCAATGAATAATGCTTCTCACAGTTAGTGTTGTAATATTGTGGTTGTGCTTTGTTTTGTTGTTGTTGTTTTGGAGATTTAAATTGTTTTGTTGTTGTTTTGTTGTATTATATGTATGTATAACAACAACAAAACAACAACAAAACAACAATATTGTTGTAGTTTTGTTGTTGTTTTGTTGTATTATATGTATCTGTAACAACAACAAAACAACAACAATACTAACTGTTAAACAACAACAACAAAACAAATTACAGCAACAATATTACAACACTACTCACAGTCCATAGTAGCTGTGCTTGGAAATGTCTAATAAACTTGTATTTTGTATAATATGACACAACTAGCAAGAAAATGAAATTATTTTAGGTAAAGTTTATTAGAATATAAATAACACTACAGCAATGATTAATTAAAATAATTACATACTAATTTGAAAATGAGTTTATAAAGCGTAACAAACACTACCAAGTCAATTAGATGTAGCTACGATGTACAAAAATCAAAATAAATAAAAATCCTCAAGAATTACAAGTTGTCAAAGTTAGACAAGTCTAAACTATCTTCCTCAAAAATTATGGATAAGGAGCGTTTCAGTACACTGCTGCAATTAGTATCAAAAGTCTGATCCAAAGAGTCACACATGCTGTCAGACAAAAATTCTTCGTCAAGTTCATCAAGTTCATCGTCATCTGGACTGGAAATGAGAGCAGTATTGAAAACCGAATAATTACTAGTAGTAATATTGGAAATGTCTGATAATTCAGACGACGACTTGACACTTGTGATAGAGTTTCCCACTTCCATTTCTTCATCATCCATCGACACACGCTCGAATGTTTTATTCATCAGCGATGATTCCAAATCCAATGTTGAGGACAGACATTGATCCAATGTACCGTTTTCTTTATTAGCATCTGACTCCACGAGATCCATCTCTTCCATGTGGCTGTAAAGCTTAGATGTGAACACCAAAGTGTGGGGAATCTATAAACAAATAAATCAAACAATAAATAAAGCAACAATAATTATCCTCATAAATTATTTATTATTTTATTATGAGTTATAACGATTCCTCAGATATGTAATTACGACTAATAAACAGACTAATACATGACTCTTTTTACCTTTCCTACTTGCTGCAACCTCCACAAATCCTGCGAATCTATGGATTTGCCTGCTTTTATGGGCGAGTTATTCGGAACCTTGTTGAAGATTTCGATTTCATCATCGAAGTCATTCTTTGAACGGGAAAAATCCATCACGGGAGGAAAGTTTGGAAGAAATTATTAGATCAATCCAGTTTAATGGTCTGTAAAGTTTTATCTATGGAGTTCTCTCTCCCTCAACAGCCCAAGCTTAGGAGATGATCATCAAAGGTTCGTTACTCTGACCCCGTTCTTCTATTTAACCTGCAAATTAAATATACGTCCTTCACAAGGCAACACGTGCAATTTTTCTACAACTACAAATTACTTACCGAAAATTAATACAAAGCATTAATAACCTTCAACCCTATTATGACTCTTCAGTTAAAACCAGTTCAATTCAATCATGTATTTGGAATTGGAGACTGAGAACTTAGCCGAAAATTACTTTAAAAACACCTCATACTTTATATTACATACAGTCATCTAATGAAAATAATTTTATTAAAAAACACTGAAAATATTTTTTTAATCAAACAATCATTTAAGTTTCTTAGATGATTGTATGTTTAAAATTTTGAATTAATTACAAATAGGGAGATTTAATATAAAAAAACAAAAATATTTGACAAGAATGTGATTTAGAATTATTAACTTTATTTAAAATAATAATATAAAGACATTACCGAAACGAACCGAAAGGTCTTTTGAGATAATGGATAACGATTTGAGAAAGCTCAAAAGATTTTTTTGTACTTTCAATTTCAATCCAGAGCTACTGAATAAATACGAAATTATTATTGCTGATGATGAGTTGCAATATTGCAAAGTAAGTAATGAAAACCTCCAAAAGATTGAGCTACTGCCGCCATTCTCAAAGTCCGATACATTTTGTTTTGATGATTATTTATTTAAATAAAAATAAATAAATATTAATAATTAAAATAAATGAAGCTGACAATGAACAAGTGCATATTACAATAATAAATTAGCATTACATCATTTATTATTTTATTTATTAATAAAAATACAATTTTGCAAATGCAAACAATTTTATTATTTTGTAATGATATTTTCAATTAAAACATTGGATTCTTTCCCATGATTGGCAACGGGTGGCATTCGGTATTGAAGACCCATTTGTCCAAATCAATTAAGTCCGAAGTACTGAACAGCAGGTAGAGATACTGGAAATTACAAACGTAAAATATTATTATTGTTGTATTAAATTCTTACTAATACATAAATCGCCCCCTAGGATTTAAATTGAACAATAGCAAAAAAAGAGCAAAAACTCAATAAAGACCTTTAGAGTTTCAGCCAGGAAAAACGTTTGCTGAACGTCATCTTGTACAGGATCATCGGAATAAACGTTCCGAAGACCGGAGTAACCGCGCCCGGGGCCTGCTTTGCAATATTTTTCAATCGCCTGAGCCGCATCCCAACCCCAGTCACGATATTTGGGATCTCCAGTGATCCGATACAAAATGAAGTATGACTCAATGACTTCGGGTCGCAAGATGTAAGATTTGTCCCCTTCATTTACTCCAATAGCTTCGGCAGTTTCGGAGAAGCGGAAGATCTCAGGCCCTGTTTTAAAAGCAGAGTTTATAGTATTTTTATAAATTAATTGTTAACAATTGTGTTCCTTTATTGAAACGAATAATATATTGAAATAATTATGGAACAGAAAATTTATTTAATATTATCTGACATTACCAATATGAGTTGCAGATCGGATGTACGACTCATGGCAAGTATTTGTGAAATTCTTGCCGATCTCCATATCACGATCCCGATTTCCATCATCAGGATTTTTCGGGTCGGTTAAGGATCCAAGAGCGAACATGCCTCCAGCAAAGCATTCCAAATGTGATCCAATGTTTTCAATTCGGCCGCCTTCATAAATTTCCCCGATGTAGAGCAAGTGACTTTGATTGGAAGTACGCACCAAGTCATTCGCAACGAAACCATCCATTGCATCGTCGTACATCTGTCGAGCTTGACGATCTCGGGTTTGGATCCAGGATTTAAGCAGGTATTCATAGAAACTATCTGCTCCTCCGCCCATTGAAGTGTGGGCTGATTTTAAACAAGAAGACAAAAAATTATGATAATTTATGTGTATTGATCTTGCCATTAACTGGTATTATCATTGCCGTTATCTGGTGTGATATTATCGTTGAGCTTATTACTTACTGTCGGCAAACTCTCCCGTTTGAGTATTCACTCTATTTGGATACAATCCCTTTGGCTTCTCCAGGTTCCACAAGTTCTGTCGGATTTTGTCAACTTTTTCAGCAAAAATTGGATCACCCGTGACTTGTGACAGATACACAAATTCAAGATGGAGCGTTCCCATCGCTGCCATGGATATCGTCGTGCCATGGCTGGTTTCCTAAGCAATAAATTATCATTTCTAATTCAAAGTTTCAAAGTTATACGTTCGTTATAACTATTAACGCTCATTAAAGTTATAACTTCCATACGTGTTAAGTATGTTGGTATAAGATTTAAAATGGTAATAAATTACCCCAGTTGCAGGGTTTAAGTCTCCATAAGGAAATCCGCTCGGGGTATCAAAAGCTGGCAGGAGCAACTTTCCGACATCATAAGCTTGATCCGCATACATTTGATCTCCGGTCAGGGCATAGGCTGTCAGGAATCCTCCGACGATTCGAATATTAGTTTCGAATAGGGAGACTGACGTGTTCTGATTCATATTTCATTTTAATTAATTAAAAAATTTAAAACATCTTACTATACCTGCTTCATCCACTTATGTATATAAAGGAATTAACTAAATTAATTCGTACAAAAAACATTTAAAAAATTGTAATTGAGCTTACCACAGTAACAAAACTGAAATTAGCAGCCACCCAATCTCTGCCTTTTTTATAATCATCGTCAAACCCCATGATATATAATGTATCGAGGGAATCAATAATAGTGGCCCCGATCTTGGAATCTCCATAAATCCCTCCATCTTGACCCTTTTGGCTAATTGGCTTGAGTTCGTTTTCGCCCCAGGCAAACCGAACGTAGTCGTCCCACGCATCTTTCATCATCTTGTAACAAAGGTTTAGAAATTACCAATAAAGCTTAAAATATTAGAATCCAGTTATAAAATTAAAATATGGTAAAACATATTCACCTGCTTAACGAATTCTCGCTTTTGGTTCACCTCCGGGTCGGGGTCTTCACCCCCTTGAGTAACAAGCAACCCAGGATTGCGACTTTGTTTGATGACACGACCTTCATTTAAACAAATGAACCCGACCAAAAGAATGGAAATTACTTTTAAAAACATTTTGGTCTCCGGATTGAGATTGGTTTACAACCTGAGAAAACTACTCTCATCGGAATAATGAGCACTGATGAATTTGAGACATCGATCCATAATTTTAATATTGTTTAGCTATAAACAACAATCCTATTAATCAAAAATAATCTAATCATATTCAAGTACTAAATGACAGAATTTCACGTTAGTAACTTTCAATTTAGCTAAATCATAGTATCATTTACATGTATGTATGCATTGCTACTGGCAAACTGAATCCTTGAGTTATACAGAATAAACTTTGAATTAATGCAACGTGACATTTGGTTTCCGTGAAGAGCTTTGAATAATTTAAGGTAACATGATTAATATTACGTGCTCACGTCATTTGACAATTTCAAGTAGCGCTTTTGACTTTCAACTCAGTTTTAGCATTATTGATTGTACTTTTACGCTATGTATTAAAGAATAGAATAGATTTTTTATTGTGTAAGCATTGTACAATACATACATACATATAGCATATTAAAGTAAAACAGGTATGTACATACATCTAATAATTACATTAAAAAACATTAGTAGTTAAATCGGTGTTAGCACGCCTCAATAGTTGCTTCTTTGTGAATGTATGTCGATTTTATATGTTCATGTTTATATATTATGGTAGACTGGTAGACCACGCGGTTTCCGTTTACACCTAGAAGTAAATATTTAGCAAGAACTAAATACAAACAGTGTACAATAAATAGTTCCTTACTATTTTCCAAGAAAACGCCTAATGTTGACCCAATCAAATGGAATTAATAATATAGTTATGTACAATCAATTAGCAAGTAAAATCATGCGCTATAATAAGAACAAAAACTATATATTATATGGACATTAACCATTTTTAATTCATGATACAAGTACAGCATTTAGGTAAAGGACTCCAGTTGTATTTAATGAAAATTTATAGAAATATCGAATGTCAAGAAACATTGACCAGTACACAATTAGCTCGAAACACTTGCTCTTATTGTTAGCAGCATGAGATTTTCAAAGCGGCTCCTTTTTAAAACATCGGCAGCAAATCCACATGATTCTCCGAATTCAAAGGGAATTTCCTCCGAGCTTTGGCCATTTCTTTGGATTTTGCGTATTTCAGGGACTCATCCTATAAGTCGTAGGAAAGTGAATATAGAAGATCAGAGTCAAAAAGTGGAAAATGAAGATCCAAAACCAGAGTATTACTTCAATTGGCTATCGCCTATTTCAATATACTCCATCATTTTGCTTCCAATGACTTGCTACTTTCAAATTATGTTACCCTTAAATGGTGTATTTGGAATTTACTGGCCTCAGAAAATGTATTTATAGTTTACCAATAATTTTTACTATAGTATGTAAACAAATGAATATAGGTACATGTATATTTCTGTTAAAATTATAAAGAGCGTATGATATTACAGATATGATTACAGTGGCCAGGATCATCGAGGATTAATGTTCCATGGAAATTCGTCTTTTCATCTTTCCGCCAAACTAAGTTTTGGTTCAAGCTTCATTCTACCATTTTCCAGAGTGATTTGTAACGTTGGCAAAGCATACAGTTTCGGTGGAGTTCTAATCCAGTTGAACAATATTGTGCAACTTTCGAGGATTTTCCATAAATATTGTGCTGAGAGAAGCTTCATTACCAATTTTAATGTGGGTCGAAAAATTCTCCGATTCTTCCTCATCTTTGTGGGAATTCCTGCCACGGGCATGATACCTTCCCTGGGATTGATATTTTTTAAAGGCGAAAAACCCCTAGTAGTTGCGCCACCTATCGAGAGAGAACTCGTAATAGTGATTCTACTGTTACAGATGGTTTTTATAAACATTGAGGATACCGATTTTCACATTCAATGCGATATTGTGAGTCAGTTCTACCGTAATGTGAGTCTTTGAGAAATTCATAAAATAAATAAATTAATATGTATTATATTTCTGAATTTGATTTTATGGCGACACGTGTTTTTGCAATGACATTAGATGGAGCTTGTTATTCAGCAAGCTAAACACACCTACAAAAACCCAGGAAATGGCCCACTTTCCATTGAAGATGTAAAAATTTGGTACCAATTTCTTCACTGGAATCGAAAAATAGGTTTTCAAATCGGAGAAATTATGAAAGTCCCTCTCCTTGTATCAATTGTTGAAAATATTATTTTCTTAACTATTTTAAATTTTCTCTTCCTGCACCTGATATCATCGGGAATCATCTGGGATTATACTAATCATGGAAGTATGGCCTTCATTTCTTTAACCTCATTTGTTATCGTTGGATTCATTCGACTTTACGCTAAAGCCGTTAAGGCTGAGGATGTTACGAAGGCGGTAGGGGTAACAATAATAAATAATTATTGTATGTATTGATATTTCAATTATTATTTATCACCCATAATTTTTCTTTAGGAAGCTCGACTGGGAGATGCTCTGTTTTCTTTAAATAGCTATTCACATTCTATTGATGTCCGACATGAGGTAAATTTAAATATGCAAAATATAAGTCTCTAATATTTGTTTACTATATTATTATTTTCGAAGAGTAAATCTTACTCTACAGCTTCTCATTACAACAAATGTCTTCTTTATTTACAGCTCCACAGCATGAAAAACACTATTACTGCAACCCCTGTCTGCATAACGTTGGGCAACTTCGTTATACTAAACCAGGGCATTTTTCTGTCGGTAAGCTGAATAATAAGCTAAAATACATATTTTACTGATATTTGTTCGAAGTTTTTAATTAGTACGTTTCATGCCGTGGAACCCGGCATTGTTATTTTTTAACTAGATATTTACTCAAGTTGTGTCGTACATCATTGTGCTTCTCCAGTTTAATCAACAGCAGTCAACTTGAACGTACCCACGCCTACCTATGCCCATTTTTCCCCAATTATAAATATATAGCGTGTCCAATAAAGATGTTCATTGAGTTCTGCCTTCATAGCCTAATATTCAAGCACTATATACCATACCAGTAATTTATATATACGATACCATTAACAATTAAAAGTAAAATGGCAATCAATAAAAAGGCTTCAGGAAAAACTAACGAGACACGATAATCGCTCTGCAAATATCTCTGGTACTTTGCAGCATAAACGTAATAACAGTGCTTCTTTCATGACCTTTCTGAAGTTGATTGCATGGTCCCACTGCCTGGCCTGGCACGATGTGTTTTATAAAATACCGTACTACCGTACATATATACTGTCGCATAGCCATTGAGTGCAACTATTAGAGTCGAGTTTTAGAATTTCGTGTTAATCCCACACCAGGTTAAACTAATTATATAAGTATTGTATAAGATGCATGTTTATATTCCAGTTCCAGTAGTGGGCGCTTTATTGAAAATATGATTAACGGAAAAATGAAAATATATTTAATGACAAAATGAGTGGAAGAACCATTATAGATCAAAATTAGTAATTAATTGGAACCAAGTGCTTTTCATAACATAAATACGAAACAAAATGGCAGCGATCCACCCTATATATCTCATGATTCTTTTATAGCATTCTATCGTAGGATGGCGTAAATAAAAATTCCAACCGTACTTTTTTCTTGTTCTGAGGGTGTAGCTGGTCAATTCTTTTAATAAATTAATTCATCGCGTGTCACGTATCAAAACATGTAATGCAAGTTATTAAAATTTTTAATATAGGTGAGTTGTTTTTCCAAACACTATTGATGATTCTACCTAGGTATTACAGAATTACTTCGATTAGGCTTATAAAGATTTTAGAGCTAAAGTCTTAAATCACAAAACCAATGAAAATAGGCAATGGTATGCCATAAATAGACTTGTGACAGATTATAAAGACGGATTTCCTTACGTTCCGTAATTCCTTACAAAATTGGAAAACTCAACAAAATGTGTAAATTAAACTCAGATCGACTAGCACTATTACTAATCCTTTCAATAATTACCGAGACCCTAGGGATCCACGAAAACATTGTGAAGTCAAAATACCATCAAGCGATTATATTTACTGATATATACCTGTGGCAAATGAGTTTCAGCAACTGCTTTAACGTCATATACTCGCCAAACTTTCAAATAGCGAATCTGCATCAAACTTCGATACCATTTCTTTATTACAGTGATGTGAAAACAATGCAGTTACAACGGTATTCCAGCATGTTTTCCCTTAAAGGCCAAGCAATGTTGAAACAAAATTGCAAAGCAGTGCTGCTGTTGCACAATTTTGAAAATTCTACGGTTGCTAGTAACTGCAAAGAATTCTATAGCCGAGCGTATACGTTTTTACCAGAGAAAACGTCGATCCCATATCTGAGTATTGCAACGAATGAAAAGGGCTATCTGAAATGCATGACTTCACTATTCTCACTCTTTCCTGCTAACAAAGAATCGCCGAAAGATGTCAACTGGTTAAATATCATGATTCTTAATTCAAATGGTAATAGAAAAAATACAAATACATTGGCTACCGGAAACGACGATGTCGCTATTTCGGAATGGTTTCTACTTTGTTTGTACTGCTTGCGCAGAGACAACACCGAACACAGTCTTAATTTCAAAAGCCAGGACCTTCGAACTGATATTACATCAAAGTATGGAGAAATACATAAACATTACACACACATGGTAGCTGATATATTTCAATTCGCAACTTTCTCCACCTTGCAACCCATCCCAAAAGGTAAGTCCAAATTCACAGAATATAACGATGGAAGTTTTCATTCTCTCATATTGGAGATTGTTAGTGAAAAGTTATCCAACTCATCGTTTACAACCGTTGCCTGCTTGGAGTGAAACAAACCAGTTGGATTTCCGACAAACATTACGTTCATCAATCCTCAAACAAATACGTTGCATTCGTATCGACGAAAACTGATGCAGTGATGTTCATTACTTGTTCAAATATTTCCTTTGGTCTATCCTATCGCTTGTATACGCACCCTTTCAGTATGATCTTGTGGATATGTTTAATAGCACTGGCTCTATTAATCGGATTTACGTTGCCGCTAGGTGGATCATGTAGTGTTGAAAATAGGATTCAAATGATCATTCTCACGTTCGGAGGATTGCTTGAAAATGTCGAGATAACCAGGAAGAACATACGAAATTCTTTCCGGTTTAACTTCCTACTCACAATCTGGCTTGTATTTACTGTTGTGCTTAGCAACGCTTACAAGGGTATTATGACTTCGGATTTAACAGCGGAAAAACCTATTTCAGGAGTTGATTCTCTGGAAGGTATTAGCGGCTGGGATATTTTGACACCAGTTAAAGATAGTGCGGAAAAGGTCTGGAAGAAGAAAAATATTCAAGCTAAAAACAAGACTCAAATTGGTGTATTCGGATCCATACGGGTAACTGAATTTTATTGGCAGTCCTTTGAATTAGGCAATGTGTTTTTTCAAGCAAACGTTTCATTGGAAAAGATGGATACAATTGTAATGAACTCTGAGAAAAAATTGTTTTTCGTTTTTTTCAATCATGTTGTATTACCAGTGGGTTGGCCATTGAAAACGATTGAAAGCGAAGTATTTCAATGCAAACAGTCAATCTATTTAGACTTTCGTTCAAATATCTGGAAAATTAAAGTTCCACCGAAGGACCGCTCACATCTTTCGAAAAAGCCGTTTGTTCAAGGAAGAGATACATTTTTCCACGGAATGTATCAAAGCTAATGTAGTAGTAAGGTTTGCTGGATGGGCAGCGCGGCGATCGGGAAGGAATGGTATGACGTAATTTAGT